>MU188072.1:105692-130517 GCA_016904865.1 Pissodes strobi | reverse complement strand
ACTCAAGATTTATTAAACTTCAATTTGTATTTATCACTCAATTTGTGACTGCATTTCTAAAAAACACTAATTTAGGAACAAATTGATTATTATTTAATCGAACTTACTCAATAACTGCTTATCAATACGGAATTAAAACGCAATCGGAGACGCTATTTAAAAAAAAATAATTATTGTTGACAGTGTCCACTGACAGCTTTATGTTACATTATATTCACCGACACCGGTCTAAGCAAGGCCACCTACGACCGTGGTCTAAGCCGCCTTGCGAACCCATTTATCTTTAATAATAATTAGATATTATTACTATTAAAAAGAGATGTTTTTGCATTAATTTGTCGACATTTGAAGAAAAAACAGCATATTTTATTTGGAGGAAAAGTTACTTTTCATGGCTTGCTCTCTATTAACAGCCTCACTCCGTTCGGCTGTTAAACACGAGCGCGCCATGAAAAGTATCACTTTTCCTCCATATAAAATAATATACTATTGTGTTTTAAGGTGCTGTATATTATGAGTGTAAGCATTATGAGTGTTTTTGGAAAATTCGATGATTTTCGATTAACGAAATAGTTAGTTTTTAAGTGTACCTTGTTAAATTCAGTTTTTAGTAGAGGCAATGCCGGGTTATTAAAATTAATAGAAACTAAAGCAACAAACGCATCTTTGCACTTTCTTTAATTTTTCGTCTCTTGGTAGTTGCTTTGCTAAAAAACTTGACACACAAAGGTGAATCCTCCACAACAATATAGAATATATCTATAGCATTCAACTCGCACGTATGACTTACTCGGATGAATTACAACAATTGCCTTCGGCTCGTGTCGTAAACCTCATCCTCGCAATATAGACGTCACTACATAGCCACTAAATAATATTATATTTTTTCGCTGTTAAATAATATCATCAATTTTCCTAATTCGGTTGCATTACGACAGTTGCCTTTTACTCTTGTTGCAAACTTCATCCTCATGTAATAGTCTACAACTACTGAACAGTAGTCTCATGATATACCAATTTTTCATTTAGTAATAGATCCGAACATTAACTACAAACATTTTTTAAGCCATGGTATAGTAGTATATATACTATTAAGGTATCGTGTATAATAAAATTTACATAATCTTCGAACTTTGGAAGCTATAAATAAATTTAATACAATAAAAAAATTAACACACCTTGAAACAAACAATTCTTTAAATGTTCCGTCGTCACTTCTCTCTGTTATTTTATGTCATATAATGCTTTAATAAGGTAATTTTGTTTTGACAAAGCGAATTTTACTTTAATTTGAAATAAATTTAAAAATCTAAATTATCAGATATTTTCATACATATAAAAATGTAATGTTCTTTACCGACGAAGTTTAATAAAGATGGAATGAAATGTACAGACCCACGTGGTTCTTTTCTGAAGTTTTGCGGTCACTTCAGAAAAGTACCACGTTAGTCTGTACTTTTCATTCCACCTTTATGAAACTGAACCTGTAAAGAACATTACATTTTTTATACGTAAGAAATTATCGGATAATTTTGATTTTTTTTTATTTATTCCAAAATAAAGAAAAACTCATTTTTTCAAAAAAACCAAACCTTGCCAGGTGATTATTGCCAAGTTTCTGGACCCACGAACTGTATTTCTACTTCTCCTTAGTTAGAAGATCAGCGATATGATTCTGTTCTAGACCACTATGCTTTTTAACGGCTCCACTAAATTTTCCAAGTTGAGGAGTGCGTGATTGCAAATTACATGCCTTATTAGCTACTTGACTATGTAAAAATATTTCTTTTTACTTTAGAATGCGTTACCGATTTTCCAGCATTGTCGCACGTAATATTATTAACGCCAAATCTTGGCTAAAATTCAGTTTTTGAATGTTTTAAATATAATTCAGCTACCACTCATAAATTGGGTTTAAAGCCCTATAAATCAACAACATTCTGCTCTCAGCATATCGATTTTAAATAAATTGAAAGTATTAAAAACAAAATATAATATCGAAACTCTGCACACTTTAATGAAGCATAATCTGGCAAATATCTTCCTATACATATTGGCGTCATATACATTTTCGCCAGTTTAAATAGAGTCATGGTACTATAGTCATGATAAATATCAGTAATATACGATATACATTACCGATATTTATTTTTCCTCAGCCATTTAGCTTATTTGTATTAGATCGACTTCCTTGTAATATAATTTATCTAATATTTGTGTTTTTGTAATATTCGGGCCTGGCGAGTAAAATATAGGATAGGACAAATAATGGCGTAAGGTCGGAACTTAAAACTAGTGTATCTCAAGAGAGTGCTACATAACATTTCCTCTTTCTCTATTGTTTTGGATGCACTTTTCATAACTTGAAAGCTATCTCGCATGATAGATCTACAGTAGCTATTATGCGGTGTTGTAGATCCTCCAAGTTTAGTAGAACTTCATATTACACTTCTTGAGATGACTCCATAGGAGATGTCACGAGGAGATCTACCTTCTCCGAAATCGAAAATCTACCGCAGAGCCCAAAATGCACGGATCTGGCATATTAAAGTAGCCATTATTTATGTTGAAAATGTATTCAATAATAAATAATTGCCATCTTGATCCACTGGGTTTTCCAACTTTTTAGTGATGCAGGCCCAACTGTTTCTTTGGCCATATTAAATTATTCTCTCGAGTCAGACTAGTGTTCGTAAGTAAATACCTACTACATTATGTATGTTGGCGGAACTTCGTGTAAAAATATAAAGATGTTCGTCATTCTTATTGATACAGCCATGTAAGATATATTAATGTTCATTCGAAGAGCAGATGTCTTGATTCAGGTATAGAGTTTTACTGGCATGTTTGTTTGATTTTTGAAGTCTTCTTTCAACGCGCAAACTTTTATATTTTTGAGACTTTGTTACCTTGTGTACTGATTCAATTTAAATTTCAGTCTGTGCAAAGGCTGATTTGAGTACTTAGATCAACAATAAAATATCTCAAAACTTCAGGACGTAGAACTTATTACTGCGTTTTAAGTTAGCTGCAGAACCAGCGGATCTTTGTCCGAATGTATTTGGTTATAAAAAGTTCCAGCCTTCATGAAGATTGATATTGGCGCTCTAATTTAAAACCATCTCAAATCCTTCCTTCTAAGTTCTACTTATTTTAATCATTTGCTTTTTTGACACGCCCATTATATTTGGGTCATGGAAAACAGTATACTATCCGCAAGCAGACTGTTAATATTAATATATCATTACGGCTAGCGACCATCTGATGGTTTTGGGCTACTCTATGCAACTATCTTGCCGCGTCTACGTTATTTCCGAATGAATCATCACTTATTGAGAAGATTCCCGACGGTCAGTTATTTTCCCTACCTAGTACGCCAGGGCCAAGAATAAAAGAGAACCGGGCGGACGCTTCCAGAATAGTCCCGATATATATTCGACAACTGGATACAAATAGCCCATAGAACACGTGTTGCAGTTAGTTGGTCATTGAGTGTTGAATTGTAAAGATCTATTAGTTGTAAAGTTATAAGAGTAGTTTAGTGTGTTTAATTGTATTCGGTGACAAGGAATAAACAGAGAATTATTTTAAAATAGTAAAAGTTGTATTTTACCTTACTTCAATTATAATAATAGGTGGGGTCGCAGTATAGCCTTTGGGCGTCCTAAAGTTAAAAACAGATCGTTTGTGACAAGAAACATTTATTGAAAAGATATGTAAATAATAAAATCGGAAAAAGTCATACTAATTATAGTTGTGATATTCAGCAAAAAGTACTTATCGTGAAGAGAAACTTCGCACCACTTATTGGTTTTATTTTTGCACCTCTGGCAACGCCTTCTTACATCTTGAAATACTATGAGGTGTCTACCGGAAGAAGTTTCGTGATATCTTATAAAATATCGTTTTATTCGCTTCCCTTGTAATATCTCGCCGGAACTCCAAATTACCTCTAGTGCAGCCATATTGTCTGGCTAAATTCCATGCATTTGATAAGGAAACGTCAAATGTTCAGTAGGGGATAGGAATGTACCACTTCTTGCCTCTCATTTCTATATAGTTTGAAACATGATCATCTAGTTGATCCACCCCTCCCATGTATTGATTGTAACTTTTTATAACTAATGTTTGGGAAATATCTACTTTCTTATTTTCCTTTAAGTATCTTGAGCACTTCTGTACAGGATGTCTTCCGTCTATATTCATTTGAGAGTATTGTAACTATGATATTATATTTCCAACGCACCCCACTATTGTGTTATACTTGTATCCACGGCCACGTCCATTTCACCCCCTGCCCAATTTCTTCATAACAGTATGGCTTTTAGAGGACATTTTTCCTCTCTATTTTCTCGTACAGTGCCTGTAGCACCAAACCCTTTTTCGCCCAGACTACAAATTAGTTTTGCGGAGGTAAAATCTTAGTCCTGGATAATTTTCTTTCAAAAGCACAGCGAAGTTGGTTACTACGGATTCTCCAAGCCCCACTGTCTATTTTTCTTCTTTGTTTTTTTCTACTCTGGTAACTTTCAAATTGCAAGCAGTATCCGGATTTTAGAGCAGCAACCCAAGCTTTATAACCAAAGCGAATAGGTTTTCCTTTGATATTTTGCTTGTAGCCTTGTGTAGCCACAGATATTTGGCTCAATTGTCACATATTTCAGAAAATCTTCATTGATACTGTCAATGAGAGGTCGAAGTTTCTTTGAATCTATTACGTCGTATAGCTTGAGATACTAGCTTGTTGTGAATGTCTTCGCTTTCTTGTCAGTATATTCGTCTTCTTGATAAAGGGACATATCCGGATAATAGCAAAATTTCAATAAACACGTACATTTGGTTAGTAGAGACATTACAATTCTGTCAATTGGTTTTTGCGGCATACATGTTCGAAAATTTAACCAGATCTACCACAATATCAGGCGATAACATTAGTCCAAAAAATTGCAATGGAAAACTGTCTGCACTTAGTGTTATTGGTGGAGGTAAGGTGGAAAATTTTTCTAAAATATACGACTGGAGATCATCCTTCCTTCAATTTACCTTTGTGACTTTAGAGCATCTGTACGTGGACAGGGGAAGATAATCATCGTCATCCCATTCGTAAGGTGTATTCGCTCTGTTCGGTGCTCATTTTCAAAATAGAATTCGGCTTCAGCTAACTAACTGATTGTGGTTCAAGTGGTCTGGATTATTTGCGTCCTCGTCGCCTGAGTCGCAGCCCGTGTTATACGAAAAATCGTCTGTGGGATTTATAGTATTTCATCAGGAATTTCGCTTGGATTACCAATGTTTTCAGACTGCTCCAAAAATTCCGCTGCAGTAAGAGGTCGTTTTCTAAAAAGACATATATCTTTTAAAATGTAGAGTTTCAAATCCAAAAGAGTCGATAACGACCCATGCATTTATTGGGTTATGTACAAACATTATTGTTTAGAATTGCTGCGATTTGATAAACTGTCGTGTTAAAGATATATCATATTTATATACATATTACAACAACTATAACAACAAAACCAGCATGTGAATTGTATGTTAAATTGTTTATAAATGTTTTACTTTTGTCGGTTCTATTGTTTACAAACATGACGAATCAAGTCATGTTTGTAAACAATAGAACCGACAAAAGTAAAACATTTATAAAACAATTTAACATACAATTCACGGAGTAGTCGCTTTAGACCCCTCAGAGCTGGCTAGAGTTAGGAAAGGCACTTAAGTCTAGTCCCTGCAGTATAACCATTTGCAATTATGCGCAGTTGCGTTTTATGATCAGCTGTTTGTGACTTATCAAGGGAGGGCGAGAATTTAAAGGAGTACTGTTAACCCAAATTTACAAAAAAAAAGAAACATAACCTTACAAAAAATAAAAAAGATCTCTTGCCACCGACGGGAATCGAACCTGGGCCACCGTATCACAAGCACAGGATCTGACCACTGCACTACAAGACCTATTGACAGCAGTTCGCTGGACCGTATAGATATGGGTAAATAACGCAACACTAGCTACCACTTTGACTCAATACAGGTCGATCACCCCAATTCAGAAACAATCGTTCTGGGAGATTTCAATGCCCACAACACCAGCTGGCGCAAACATCACAACAAGACCGAAAACGAAAGTAGAGAAGCTAAAGCATTTGACATCAGCTGCGGGTTTACTCAACTTGTAAATGAACTCGAATCTCAGAAAGTGCCAAATTCGCCGCCCTCCTGGATCTTTTTCTAATCACCAATCATGATCAGTACACAATTCCAGTTGGTCCGCCATGAGGTACTTCCGACCAAAAACTTATTACAACGGTTTGTGAATTGCCACTTCTACAGAAGGATCCACCATTGCCCCGCAAAATGTGGCATTACAATTCTGCAAACTGGGACGATCTAAGGGAGTTCTACCTAGTTCTTCCTTGGCTCGACGTCTGCTTTGGCACTGATGACCCGTCAGTCTGCTGCGAAGAGATTACGCAAGTAATCTCCTCAGGAATGGAAGCATACATCCCAAATTCCATCAAGTTACCGTCAAAAGGAATGCTCTGGTTCGACGGAAGATGCGAAGGATCTGTAGGTAGAAAATAGCAAGCCTACATATACTGGTAGCAAAATCAGACCGCCGAAAATCGCAATTATTTTGCCGCAGCGAGAAACGAATGCAAACATGTGATCGACGAAACTAAGGACAATCACAATCAAAGAATCAGGAATAAACTTTTGCAAAGGCAGTAAGTAAACTTTACAAAAACGTCTCTCCCACCTTTGACAGATGAACGTGGCATCATGGCGACTACAGCCAAGAAAAAAGCAAACATGCTTGCCAAAATGTTTTCATCGCACTATACCTTAGACGTCCTCCAAGCCAAGGCTCTCCCCACTATATCGAACATCAACACTACCATGGCAGAAGTCAAGTTTCAGCACCGTGATATTCGTAAAATCCTTAAAGATCTAGATACGCAAAAGGCATCAGGACCGGACGGAACACCTGCCATCGTGTTAAAGAACTTCGCCAATGACCTAACACCCGTGTTTTTCAGACATTTTTCTCTGTCTTACCGAAGAGGGATTTACCCACCTTCTTGGAAAGTCGCTCGAGTACAACCTGTTCCAAAAAAGCAAGAAACCCACGCCCTGAAACTATCGCCCAATTGCCTTGCTTCCAATAATCTCCAAAGTCATGCAACGTGTAGTTAATTAGAATCTACTCACGTACCTCCAGAACAACAGAATAATCAGCGATAATCAATACGGCTTTCGCAAAGAGAGATCGACAGGAGATATATTGGCCTATGTCACTCATATGGAGTAGGGCAATTGAGAACTAAGGAGAGTCTCGAGCGATTGCGTTGGATAATTCACAAACAAACTGCCATCCTTCGGACTGACAGCCTCTCTCTGCAGCTGGCTTTGCCAGTTTCCTTAAGAATCTCTGCACGGTGCGATTAGTGGACAGATCTCAGACACATTCACCATTAACGCGGACGTGCCTCAGGGCGCAATACTTTCACCAACTCTGTTGACCGATACGAATAATCCTGTTTACAGTTTTTCAGATGACAGTACACTTGCCTCCCAATTTAGAACAGAAAAACCTGTACCTGCGACTGAGACTTATCACCGCAGACAGGAGCAGATTACAGCATTTAATCAAGACCTGGAGAAAGCTCAAACTTGGTGCAACACAAATTTGGAGCCACGTTTACCAAGAGGGCCAATACGGTCGGCGGGCTCTGACATCATTAGGCAGGATCGACCATTCCATCATCCTCGTCAATCGGACTACTGGGTGTCTCGGTCAACAGCAATATGTCCTGGCATGATCACCTTGCTAACATCGCAAAATTAGCCTCATAGAAGCTTGGTGCACTATTTCGCAACGAAAAACGGTTTACATAGCAGCAGTTGCTCTTGCTCTACAAAGCGCAAATAAGACCGTGCTTAGAATATTGTTCACACATCTGGGGTGCCGCACCAACGCACACCCTAAAGCTGCTGGATTCCATTCAGAAGAGAGCTGTGCGTCTCGTCGGCGACCCGAAGTTGACTCGGAATAAAGATAGTCTGGAACGCCGCAGACATGTGGCCGAGATGTCCCTGTTTTACAGCTACTTTCACGGCCGATGTTCCCAAGCTTTGGCCCGCCTCATCCCGCCCAAATCGACGCCTGTCAGACAGTCACGACAGACGGCAATAGCGCACCATGTCATAGTACAACTGGAAACACCTAGAGCATCGTTTTACAAGAACTCTTTGTCTGGCGCACTGCATCACTGTGAAACTCACTCCCAGGACATATGTTTCCCCCTAATTACAACCTACAACTATTCAAGAACCGATGTCAATCAACATCTTCGCACACACACCGCTCGTCGAGCGCCATAGGATGTCCCTTTAGTGTGTGTGGCACTTCCATAAAAAAAATGCATAAAATTACAAAAGATTAGTTCGAGAAATATACTTTAGAGCCAAAATCGATTATTATAAGTATTAATATTAAAAATACAGCGACAACAGTAGTAGGTTGGCTTGAGCAAGTGGGCAAAACTTCAGTATTTTCTGTTTTGGTATTACATTCTGTTGTGATCTGCTCGCTATGTAGTAAACATAGTGTTTCGTAAGGTATCAAGAATCTTTGGATGATTTTCTACGTCTACTATAGGTCTGGGCTGACTGGCTGTTAGCATGACCAGTAATTTCAATCAGTTGTTGTTGCCCAGTTCCGTTTCTGGCCAAGCTTGAGATAGCAATAGCTCTTGCCGAATGGTTATACACTTTGATTTTTTTTCGTATCAATGCCAATGTCAAAAGCTGCTGAGTTAGGCCAAAAACGTATGTGTTCCAATTGGGTAGTCCTTATACCATCCCTTGGAATTTGGCTGGTTGCATGTTGGATTATGAGTTTAAAACAACCTGTTGGTTTTAATATTTTTCCATCAGCTTTTTGAACAAACGGACGGGATAGATTTGAGGACTATCAGAATTCCTTACCAACCATTTGCTATGTACAAGTGTTTTGGAACCACCCTGTTTGGTTTTAGAGAAAATTGGATTTTATTCTATACGACGCATTAAATTTTCCAAATTGTCAGTTTCTTCTCTGAAAAAGTCAATGCAAGCGAAAAATCCTTCCCGTCTTCATGCTAGCTCGTGCGACACAATATGAAAAAAGTTAAGCTGTAAGCCAAGTATCTTTGTTCCAACTTTCAATAATTTTCTTATATTCAATGCCCGTTATTGTCGCGGCGCCGGTGCCGGCGCCGGCGCTAGCTTTTCTTTTTGAAGAATTATTTTGCAATCTTTTTCGCTTAGCATTCGGAGCAGCTCTTGCGATAGCAAATTCAATATTAGTATATGAATTTATTGTATCTATTGTATACAAGTTTTCATTACCAAAATTCATAAACTGTTTTCACACGCTTGCTTTTGATTTTTTGGTATTATGTGGTGTTAAATGTTGGACTTCTTCTCTAATAGTTTGCTGATTCTATTTACTGAAGCGCATTTTAAAACACTATTAATTCTTTCAGCTATACGTGCTCGCACATACAATTCATGTCAAGTGTTGATTTGTTGAATTATTTGAAAGAAAATGAAAATGTAAATTAGGGAGCACAGCCTTCATTATAATTTCATATTCTGCCAGGAGTTTTATGGCAAGATGTCGGTTCAACTCTAATTATACTATTATTTATAATTGAGACGTGAAATTCTCTTACCTAATACCACTCGTGCTTAGATCATTCCAGGATATTTTTTCTTCGTCACGAATATTTTAAGAAAATTATTAAGCTATAATTTGCACTTAATAATCTAGGACATTGGCAACAGAATAACATAAGATATAAAAACTACCAAATGCATTTTCAACAGAAGCCAATAGAAACGAAATTAAAACAAAGTTGTATCAAAAGTTTAAAAATATAAATGATTATAAATAAAAAACGAATACACATAACAATTAACATTTACAAACGAAGAAAATAGGGTTTAAAATATATCAAGTACCAAAAATATTGAAGCTTAAATAGAAGAACAATTGATTAAAAAACATCATTAAGAATTTCTTCCAACTCGTAGTAAGTGTGCGACAAGAGACTCCTCATAATCGGCCTTTTTATCAGATGCCATCCATGAATTGCTTTTAACAATTTTATTATTCTTGCAATGACAAAAAACGCAACCCAAATAGTTTTCTTCTGGAAAGCCGCTCTTAAGCAAAACCAGAAATAATCATTTAATGGTTAATTCCCGCGTTTGCATTCCGGCCGATTAAGGGCAGAATATCAACCCCCTATCGAGCCCAGAGTACCACTAAATTTTCAAAATATTTCTGGCCTCGAAAAATGTTCGGTAATAATCTAAGCACTAGTGTTATTGTGATTGAATATTTTTGGAATATTTTACATCAACGTAAAAAGTAATTTCAAAATGCATACACCACAGTAAAATATAATCGAGTCATAATTTCTAAAACTCATATTTTATTGAAATTGGCAAGGTATGTAAGTGCGTCTGTCTATTAGAGTAAGCTTCAATGAAGAAAGCAAATTTGTCCAAAATTTTTATCAGAAGATAGAATCATTCAAACCAGACAATGTTTGCAATTTTGTTATTTCATTACAGTGGATCTGAATATTATTTCAACACCGTGAAAAATTAGTTTCAAACTAGAACAAAGTAAAATATAATCGAGTCATATAGTTTCTAAGCTTCATATTTTATTAAAATTGGCAAAGTATCCAAGTGCGTCTGTCTATTGCCATTGCTTTAATGGATAAAGTAAATTTGTTATATTGTCATATTTGTTATTCTTGCTTTAATGTGTGTTAGATACTTAACTATCGCACAAACCCAAGTGCTATTAATAAAACTGCACCGTCGTACAAAGTATTCATATTATACCTAGAGTCTTGATCGAGTACATTTTGATTGAAAATTCTTCGACAATATACCTTTTTATTTTCCTTTTTCTACACTGTTAAAGAAAATCGTCTTGGCAATAACAGATAATTTAATAGTTTAGAAATATATTCCTGGAAGTAGAAATAAATCAAACAAAAAAAAGCAATAAAGAACTAACAAAATCTTAATTTAGATCACAAAAACCTATTACTATCTTGTGTTCCATAGCACAACCTTACCAATCACTTTAGCTTATCTCATGACCGTCGGAAAGATGAATATAGCAATATGTAGAATTGTTATGTGTTATCACGAAGTGCCTGATTATTTAGATGAGTATGGATTGTTATTCTTCTTATTACTTTTCACAAGTTTTTAATGGGATAAAGGCAATCCGTGATATTGTTATCTCGAAACCGGTTCTACCCGATATGGGGCATATAGTTCGGATTATTGTCTTTCTGAAAGGAAAAACTTTTCACGTGCGCATTCGCCAGATATATCTTCCTGTCGAACGGGTTTGAGCACCGAAATCAACACACATTAGTAAGGTAATCGCGATATAGATACCAAAAATTAACCAATAAGCAGATAAATTTGCAATATGATATTCCGTAACAACTATAACGTTACACACTTTATTATTAATGCCATTGTTAGTCAAATAGTGTACTCTTGTCCTTGTGCAATGTTTTGTATTCAATTTCAAAAACTTACTTAGCTTATAAGGTATTTTTGTAAATGACTAGTTTCCTGAATAAATAAATAAATAAAAAAAATAAATTGTGTGTGCTTAAGACCACACGATAGAAGTGAAAACTTCAACAAGCGAAGTCATCGTTGCAGAGATACGGACGAAAACAGTTTTTTTACCCAAAATCCCCCTTTAAAATAGAGCCCCGGTCCCCCCGGTCTAAGGGGCGCAGCTACCATAAAAATTTCGACCCCGTACCTCTTCTCGTTCTCCCTAAATTAATTACCTATTAAAGTTTTTCCTTCTCTCCCCTCCCCTGGCCAAACGGGGCGGGGGGGCGGTACGTAGTACCGTTTTCGTCCAGGGTCTTCTTTTTACCCCGGCTACATCCCCTGAAAATTGAAAATTTCAGCCCTCTCCCTATACGGGAACATGCCAGCGTTACGTGACGGCTCAGTCTCATTCAACCCCCACAAAAAAAGTGCTTAGCGCGCCAAAGAAGTTTTCACTTCAGTAAATAAATAAAATAAATCTGCCCACTGAAAGAAAATCAGGGGTCTGGCAAAAAAATTACAACCATCTTTTTCACTTGGGCATTACTATATTCATCGTTTGTTTTTATTTTTAGGCAGATGGGTTTCTAATGCTATTCTTAACCTAATCTAAAACCTGTATGTTTTCCTGTAGGTCATATACATATTTCCGCGTCACATGCTAATTTTCAACGTTAAAGTTTCACGTGGGTAGCAAGTTAAGCTTACTACAGAATCGAAAACATTTGTGTCTCCGAAACATGCCAGAACACATATCAAAATTAATAATGCGAAAGTCTCATTTTTAATGAACTGACATAGAGAAAAAATAATAACGTGTTATTGGCAAGTATATAGGTTACGTTACTGATGTCGGGATATCTGACGATACGACAAATAAAAATGGAATAATTTGGCAACATTTTGTCTTAAATTAAAATTATTGTGAAACATACGTAATGCATTAATTTCGCATGTGAAAATTTATGACCAATAATATATTAACATAAAGAGGTGAAATAAGTTAAATACATAAATATATCACTACAACACAGTTTTTGTGATCAACGCGCTTTTCACTTTTTGCCGAACTAACTAACCCCAACTTACAGTGGCGGATTTGCAGTCTCGGCCGCCCTAGGCCCCAAGCTATCAGCAGCCCCTTACTTTACTGATCTACGTACGTAATATACTATTTTTGACACGATTGGGGCCGCCCCAAAATCTGGCCGCCCTAGGCCCGGGCCTACCGGGCCTTAGGGTAAATCCGCCACTGCCAACTTAATATATCAATTGAAGTATGAATCAGAGTATAGCTGAGAATCTTGAATAATAAATAGAGAGAGAAGGATCGAAATTAAAAAATGCACCAAATAAAGTCGTACTTACTAGTGCCGCACATTCCAAGCTACCTGTTGAAACATTGGCTTTTGCATACACACAGTAATTGAATATACTAAAAATGTATAATGTGCCCATATTGAAATTGATATTTGCTTGCTTCTATAGGTGGATTCAACATGATATATATCGATAGTAAGCAATACTCATATAAAAGTTTTAATCAAATTCTGAAAATAATCGAATTCTGAAAAAAAATGAAATAAACTTTAGGACCATTTTGACGTTATCTTTGTGTTCTTACTATTGTCTTTATATATCCGCAATTGATTTTTGTAGTAAAGGTTTTAGCTCTGACGTTGGCTTTAATCATGGTTTAAAAGCGCGAGGCGAACTTTAAAGTCTTTCATTAAATCATACTTACCGAGCAAAGTAACAATATACCTAGATAATGAAATCTCCGAGATCTTTATACGTATTGCCAGTTCTTATATTTTTGGTTAAACTAAAACTTTCCTAAACCTGTCTTCACGCATGAAATATGAAAAAACTTAAAATGTTTTTGACGTAGATATATTGATATATTTGATTAAACTGCCTATAAATGTAATAAATGAATGTGATAGATATATTCAAATTAATGAAATTTATCCCTTTTAACAAGGGGAAAGTTATGGAGTTAAAATATAATAGTTATTTGTGCAACCAGTTGGGAAAAGCACTATTTTTCATAACGAACGTATTTCTGCGCAACGAGCGAAGCGAGTTGCGCAAAAGACCGCGAGTTACGAAAAATTGTGTTTCCCAACGTGTTTCACACAATATTTTTTCTAATTTTAAATAGGAAGTTACTATTTAAATTCAAATTAAAAGTACTAAAATGGCCCATCCGAGTGTCCCTCGTAGATTCCTTTTAAATCGTCTAGTAAGTTCGGAGATGTTTATTTGTTACTTCGTTGCTATGGAAGCAAGTATTGTTTAGTGTCATGTTTTATGAGTTTAAACTGTCAAAAGAATTGAAAAATAATAATCGTTTTTCTTCTCGTAAATAATTCATTAAATTTGTTTAAAGTAGAAGACTACATATACTGCAATGTCCGATTCAGAGAATAACGTACCGAGTGACATTGAGGAAGCGGCTCAATCTGCGTTATCTACAATTTTTCCTAAGAAGTCGAGGAGCAAGTATGATTTTGCCTATGCCAAATTTAGTTTCTGGTGTGAACACAAAAGGATTACCCATTTGAACGAAAAAGTTTTGCTAGCGTATTTTCAAGAAAAAAAAAGGAAATGAAGCATTCAACCATGTGGAGCTTATATTCGATGTTAAGAACCGAATTGTGCCTAAAAAGAAATATTGACATTAAGAAGTATACAAATTAACTGGCGTTTTTAAAACGTCATTCTGAAGGTTACCAGCCTAAAAAATCGCAAGTTTTAAGTAAAGAAAACATTTCCGATTTTATGAGAGAAGCTACCGATGAGCAACATTTAATGACCAAGGTAGCATTAATCATTGGAGTTGCTGGAGCTTGCCGAAAAGGTGAATTAACTTTTCTTCACGTAGAAAATGTAGTATTTCAGGAGCAGTTTGCTAAAGTGACAGTTCCCAACACAAAGACGAAAGAATGTCGATAATTTGCTATAACCGCTGGAGCTTTTGAAGGTATAAATTGCATCGAAATGGTAAAGAAATACTTTCTGCTAAGGCCGTCAAATGTTAAGCATGACAGATTTTTTGTCAAATATTCAAATGGGAAATGTGGAGTGCAGCCTGTAGGTATTAATACATTTGGAAATATGCCGAAAATAATTGCCCAGTTTTTAAAGTTGCCAAATCCTTGTTTGTATACCGGTCACTGTTTTCGACGGTCATCGACTACTCTCCTCGCGGATTCTGGAGCCGATTTGTTGAGACTCAAACAGCATGGGGAATGGAAGTCTAATACAGTTGCCGAGGGTTATGTGGAGAATTCCATAACGAATAAACAGAAGATTGCCACAAACATTCTTGGAGAAACTTCCATGGAAATTAATGCCACACAGAAAACTTCGTTGTCAGCCGGGGTCAATATCACTAATTGTTCGAACTGTGTTATTAATATATATAATTAATGTTTTTATTCACATGTAATAAAATTGAATAAAATAAAAAATTTTCATTAACATGTGGTACATCAAATTTAATGACAATAAAGAGGTAGTTCAAGTAGTTTAGTTTAGAAAATAATCTGTATGTTTCTTATTTAATGGTGAAATGTGCTTTTCATCACCAGTTGCGAAATATTTTACTTTTCATAACTAGTTACGAAAAGTAGGACGTTTCAAAACGTCAAAGAGTTTTGAAACGTGTCACTTTATATGTCAAAATTAGAAAAAAAAATATTTTCCTGCTGCATACTTAGTCTAGAGAAATGTAGAGAAGTCGCTCGGCAAGACTTGCCCTTCAACATGTCCACCACAATTATTGATCTTTTGTGTATACCCTTTCATGTTACACGAAAATTCCTATCGCTTTCGCGAATCTCAGAATATTTTGAGGGTTGAGCTTTTGTAGATTTCAGGTGCCACAAGCGCATTTTCGAGATGCCTCAGCCTTTGACGAGTGAATGCCTGACATTCGCAGAGTGGGTGCTCTGGCGTTTCAGCCATGTTTGGCAGATTCTGCATTGTCCATCAGTGGATTTCCCCATTTTCTTGAGGACGGGCCATGTCTAGTGACAAGGTCTGCGACCAGTTTTATCTAATCTTTTTTTGTAGCTTGGAAAGTTCTTTTGTGTAGTTAGGCGAGTGAGAGATGAGCCTTTTGGCCTGTCTCTGCTCAGGTGCATTGGCCCAATGTGTCTCTTTCCTCCTTTTTTCCTAATTTCTGAGTTCGTTCATTAGGTGCCCTCTAGTGACACCACAGAATGGTTCAGAACCGCAAAAGACAGTCTGTGCACCATTCCGTGCGAGCTGGTCAGCAGCTTCGTTGCATTCCACACTCTCGTGCCATGGTACCCACATTAGGGTGAGTCTGTTTCTGTTTACCAGTTGATCTGCAGCCATCCGACAATCCCACACTAGCCGGGAACTGATTCTGCAGATGCTAGCGTTTTTAAGGCTGCTTGATTATCTGATAGGTTATAGATCTTTGCACCTCTTATGCCTTTTTGGCACATTCAGAGATGGCTATATTGAGAGCATTTATTTCTGCTTGAAAGATGGTGGGCGTGATTCCTAAAGGTGCAGAGAGTCGACACCTAGGTCTGTAAACGACAGATCCCACCCCTTCTTTAATCTCCTCTGTGTACCAGACAAGTGATCTCCTCTCTAGTTGTTTTAGTATTTCCCCTGTAGTATTGCGGTCTTCAATTACCACTTCAAAGGAGCGATTAAAATGAAGTTTTATTTCCGTTGTATTATGTTGGTTTGGTCATCGCCTCTATTTCGATGTCCTTCAGAATTTGAAGATTTTTGTGTACTGAGTGACTATGCGTACTGGTCCAGGCCTTCTTTTCTATGCGTATGTGCAGCGGAAGGAGGTCAAGTAAGGTTTCCAGAGCTGCTGTGGTTCAGAACCGCAAAAGACAGTCTGTGCACCATTCCGTGTGAGCTGGTCAGCAGCTTCGTTGCATTCCACACTCTCGTGCCATGGTACCCACATTAGGGTGAGTCTGCCCAGAGAGGCAAGCCTTTATACTCTTGTTAGCTTTCGCTGTGTTGTTATTTCCTTTGTTTTTACCCACCACACTAAGCAGGCGTAGGTTATAATAAGCTTTGCAACAGTGTTATTGGACCACCAAATGATGGAGGGTTTTAGGCTCCATGTTTTACCAAAAAGTCGTCAGCAGGCCTAGAGCGCTGCCGTTACTTTTTTGATAGTTGTTTTCAGATGTGGGTTCTAGGTTGGTTTCTATTCAAGAACGATGCCAAGATACTTAACCTCTTTTGAAAGCTCTACCGCTGTCCCTTCCAAAGTGGGTGCTTTAAGGTTCGGCTTCCTTCTTTTTGTGAATGGGATCACTACGGTTTTGCTTAGGTTGACATTTAGTCTTTCTTGTGTACACCATGTGCTGACAAGGTTGAGTGCACTTTGCATACGTTTTGAGACAAAGTTGCAATACTTACCTCTTATTATTATAACTAGGTCATCTGCGTAACCTTGAACTTCAAAGCCTGCTTCAGTCAGTCTTACCAGTAGATCGTCAACAACCAGAGACCAAAGCATGGGCGATAGGAAACCTCCTTGGGGGCATACCTTTATCACTTTGACAGTGACGGCTGTTTCTCCAATCGTAGCGGTGACTTTACGGCTGGTTAGCATAGATTTTATACATTGTGTAGTGGTTGGTTCCACTCCTCTGCGGGTTGTGGCACCCTTAATGGATTCATGTGAGGTGTTGTCAAATGCACCTTCTATGTCTAGAAATGCACACTGCGCCACATCTTTTTCAGCCATATCCTTTTCTATATCGCGGACGAGATTTTGATGAGCATGGGTGGTAGATATCGATGGTTGGTATGCGAATTGTTGGAGTGGAGCATTAAAAACGAACTGCTTTCCATCGTTTTAAGAAGGAAGGACGTTATGCTTATGGGGCGGTAAGACTTTGGTTCCTCTTGTGATCGTCGCCCTGTCTTTGGTATAAACGCTACCTTAACTTTCCTCCAGTTTTTGGAAATGTAACCAAGTGCAAAGCTGGCTGTGAAGATTGATTGAATGTGTTGTAGTAGTACCTTGTTCTCACAAGGCTAGAGAGATTCCATCTATTCCCGGGGATTTATAGAGTTTATAGCTATGTATCGCCCATCTGATTTTGTTTTATGAAAATATTTTGTTGGTTAGCCTTTTTACCCTTTTTGTAGGCCGCTGAGCGGTTTCAATGGGCTCGTCGCCTTGTTCCAGCTCTTCTTTGTCTATTATGCTTGACCTGGAAAAGTTTGTTCCTAGAAGAATCCTTAGACTTTCTTCAGGTGTCTCAGCATTGGCATTGGTGTCTTGGGCGCCATTCTTTAGTACACCGATTTTATTTGAGTGTTCGCTGGATAGCACTTTTTGTAGTCGAATGAACGCTGCTAATTCATCTATCCCTTCACAAAAGGACCTAAATGTTCTTTTTTTGTATCTCCGAATCCCTTTGTCATACTCGGATAGGGTTTTATGATAGTTATCCCAATTCCCCAGTCTTTTGGCTTCATTGAAGGCTTTCCTCGACTCAGTCTTTAGCCTGCTAGTGTCTTGTTATCATGGCACATCCCTTTGGATTGCCTCCTGAATAAAGAAATTGACACTCAGAGTCTCAGCTCTATTTACAATTACATTTTAAAACTAGAGAGGGAGAGGTACTTGCAGTTACATGACCATCCCTGATTGACTGATAAGGACGAGAATACATAACATTAACATTTGGTTTAACGTGAGCTACGAAAGCTTGAAGAACTTAACCGTTAAATTCAAAATAACAGAATTATATTTAACGTAAAGTATGTGGTCTTAGTCCACAAAACTCCTTCAGATCATTCTTAATAAGCCGGTGTGTTTTACTTTTAGAATCTGTGTATCTAATGCAGAAGAAGTACTCCTCTAATATTCATGCTCTCTTTTTAGTCAGTACTAAAAGTTCACATGTAATTGGTCTACCAATTCGAAAATCTTCATTTAGAGAAAAATCTGTCGACTACAATAGTAAAAAAAAATCAATCACCTACCACTTAGTATGAGGAAAATTATAAAGAATAGAATTTTTGAAAATTTTATTTTTCAGTGACTAGTTAGTATATTTGCTTCTTTTTCATTCTGTGCTCTTATAACAGGACAGAAATTCACTAAATATGCACTAACTTTATGGACGAAACTTTCTAATAGGCAACAATGTATTTTGTATTGCACTTGTTTACTACATTTTAGTTGGTTGAACTAAACTAAGCTGAAGTAAAAATAATAAAAAAATGTGTAAACTTGTGCCAGTTTCTTATAAAAATAAATAAGTCATGTTATTTTAATTTATCTTGATATAAATCTTTTCCAAGATACAAAGTAGACATGGTTTTGATTTAAAGTTAATAAAATATAATGTTCATCTTTAGGACTCCCTTTTTAGTAGCAAAATCCAAGTTTATTTGCCTGTTTTTAAATCTGTATTGTAAAAAAGTCCCGGTGTTGATAAATACAGCTAGATGATAACGCTATTGTCAATGTAGGCTACATTAAACTTTTTTTATTCTTAAAACCTTTTAGATTAAATGGCGTTGTCAGAAAAGCTTAAATACAAATTTTAGATTAAACTTTAGTCTGCTATTTCGCAAAACATACTAATATGTATTTGGAATACCTACCATAATAAGTAGTAGAAGTCATATTAAAATAAATTTAAACTAATAATTGCTCGCTTCTTAGTTTCTCCCTTGCACGATTTAGACAAGTTCAGCTTTGTAATTTACACAGAGAATGTGTTCAGGAAAAGGCGAGTTTTTAAAAATTAATTTCTTACCTTTTACCTAAAGGTGTAATTTTAAAATAAAATATAGATATAGGTATCAGAATAATAACTGATCCTGCTTAAATCAAATTCTCTATTTAGTTGAGGTCCAACTAAACTTATGCTTTCCCTTTACTTGCATTCTTAATAATTGCTTCAGAAACTCATCGAATCAAGCAGCTTAACGCTAATAATTTATTTTGAATCAAATATGTCTTTATACAATAATAATAATGTTTAGCTTAATATCCAATTTATATAGATATGTTCTATATTGTTGTGGAGGATTCATGTTTACCTTGCAATTGGTTGCCTTTTTCTCCACTAATTTTTCCTATATGAGAGAGCCTCTTCGGCTCTGGCTCCAGGATGTAAACAGCACAAGTGCTAGTTTAGTGACCCTTACGAAGCTAAAAAATCTATAAAGAGAAGAACTGTTGATGTTTCTGGGATCAAATCTGTCCCCGTCGTCAAGAACTACAATATCTAAAAATGAAAATGGTTAGTAAATGCAAATAACAGTATAAAGCTATCGCAAAAATTTGTCAAGTTTTGAATAGACTCTGACAAGATGACAATATGATGAGTATTGTCATTTTGTCAAAGTCTATTCAAAACTTGACAAATTTTTGCGATAGCTTGTTATTGTTATTTGCATTTACTAACCCTTTTTTCATTTTTAGATATTGTTGTTCTTGACGACGGGGACAGATTTGATCCCAGAAACGTCAACAGTTCTTCTCTTTATAGATTTTTTAGCTTCGTAAGGGTCACTAAACTAGCACTTGTCCTGTTTACATCCTGGAGCCAGAGCCGAAGAGGCTCCGTCATATAGGAAAAATTAGTGGAGAAAAGGGCAACTAATTGCAAGGTATCCAATTTATAGTACAACTGAATGCAAAAGTTGGAAAAATATTAGCACTGCACTTAAATGGTATTTATGACTTGCAGTAAACTAAATAGAAAAGCTATTTTTTTAAGAAAAAATGCGTTGAATATTTAATTTTAAGTAGTGATCAATGCTCATGAAATATGAAAATAAGTCCAAAAAGACAAGAGAGGCTCGTTGGAAAAACCAAATAAGCCACGCAAGTTAACAAGGCTGCACTGGAGGCTAGTAAATGATATAGCGTCACCCGCCAAGATCCGATGGGCTATAGACGAATCTCAACTGTTAATATCACCAGATTTAGATAGAATCTATCTTGTAGTATTACATATTACACAGGGCTGTTTGGGATTCATACCAAACATGTGGACAGTAGGTAAGCAGATTATCGGGCCTTACACCCCAATCTCAACTGTCCAAATCACCAGGCTTAGATGAAATCTATCCTTTACTACAACAAAGACGAGAGGATCTAATAATATCTTACTTATGTACAATTTACAGAGGGTACTTAGTCTGGTGATTCGTATCAAATCTATAGACACTGTAGGCGAAGCATCGGACCTCTCACCCAAATCGCCCAATGACTGGTGAGCATGTGGAGCACAGACTTGGTCGGCAAAGATCAGCCAAGTGGGAGCGAGAAGGCTGTTGAGTAGCCTGCAGGGGCTAGGTGCCTATGCGCTACGGGAGCTATAAATTAATATCCTACGGCAGCTCTAGAAGTCTTATTAAATCTGCCATCACTAAGCATATAAATACACGAAGAAGCTAGATCAATTGCACACAGAGTGATGTAAGGACAAGCATCAATAATCAAAAGCCATGATGCCGTCAGCGGAAAGTTATGGAAGGAGATCATGGAAACAAATGTGCTGGGCATGCCCTCGGAATATGTCACTCCGACTTACCGGTTTGAATATAAAAAAAAAAATAGAAAGGCCAAGCAGTAAGAGCAAAGCTCGTCTGGTATAGTGCTGCTGAAACATCGATGATGTGTTTCAAAGGTATGGAGAGCCACAACAGATCTTACAGATTGCAGTGGCGAATTTCAAAGGCAATTGCTAGATGCGTACAATAGTATGGAAGTTCATTGTACTGGTTGATCGAGCGTAATTAAGGATTTCCCAAAACAGTAAAGTCTCTTACTTGCTCAGGATTAATCATTGGGTACCTCAACGATCGGTGCTTGGTCCCATACTTTTTCTTCTCTACATAAATGAATTCTATTGAATATTTAGGGATTTTTCACAGTGTTCACGGATGACACGACTGTGCTGTGGTCTCACAGTGAACCAGATACTCTCAGTGATATAGTTGGAATTGATTTAGGAAGGATCAAGGACTGGTGTGACGCAAATCGTCTGTGTCTACATGTAGATAAAAGTAATATTTCAGCTTTAGGTATAACTCTGAAAATATCATGTTTCACCATCATGATGATGGTGGCAATATAAATCTACTGCTGTGTATTATTTACTTTACCTTGGTACGTTTCATTTGTTGGCTACATAGATCTTTTTCTTATTCATTTTCTAAGTCTTTAAACAGCTCTGTAGCAAATACTTTGTATTTCTACAATAAAGCATTTATATATTTATTTAAAGCAAATTAATGTCCAATTCTTTAATCGAATTGATTTTAAAGCAAAAAATAAAATTCAGTAGTCACTTTCACGGGTCTTGGATAATTTAAGCCCATGTCAACGGGTCTTTACTTTCTTGAGTTTTTCTTCTATTTAAATTTCTGTATATATAACTATTGATATGATAATATATTGAATAACTGAATATTTAATTTCAGATATTTTAAATTCTTACTACTCATACATACGAAACATTACTCTTAATTTACAAGTGAAAAGTATTTTGATTTTTAGTTTTCGTTTTGAAAATTTTTTGCCTCGAACATAAACAGAATTTTCTATCTGCTCAAAATTTAGTTTTCCAACTTTTTTTCAGGCAATCTAAGCTATATTTTCATCTCTGACCCAAAAAGTAAAAGAATAAAGTGTATACTCTAACACGTAATTAATAAAAAATGACGGACTAAAAACGGTCCTTAATAAAAAGCATCTCGTCTCATAAACCCATTTTTCATGCTAGTCTTCATGCTTGGCAAGTAAAGTAATATAATTTATAGAGCGTATAAACGCTTTTATAAATCCGAGAACAGAATTTTTCATCCCCAGGATTATAGGAGCGCTTTTTTAATAAACTTGAGTAACGTAATTTTTAAAGTGCTCTTTTGTGATGGTGACATTATTTTTCGCTGTTGGTAACCGGTCTGCTACGAAAAATTATAGAGCAAATCTTATTACATTAATTGCCGTCACATAAAATGTTTTTAAGGTTCTGGAAGATATATTACACTGTTTTGATATAATTTTATTTGCTATTAAAATCGTTATGTAACCTGCCCAGTTGGTTAACATGGGATGATGGCGTAAAAGTAAGAGATCCGTAACAATGCAAAACTAATAACATTTAATGTTGGTGTTTTGAAAAAGAAGTTTAAAAGTACGTTGGCTTGGCTGTTACCAATGTACTTTAAAAAGCCTATCTATAGTCGTACCAGCAGGTGAATAATTCCAGACTCTTCCAGATAATATCCCTTTATGAGACATATTTAACACATTCGCGAACACCATCCTAAGATAGGGTATATCTCAGCTCACGCTTTTTTGCAGAAATCAGTTTAAATTAATAAAAGAAAAGTACAGCAAGGCATCTGTAAGCATGAAATACGTAGTTTTTCCACATAAAGTGAGCGTCTGTTATAACAGGCATGCCCCTATAAATTAGAAACTATATATAATGTGAAACATGCGACTGTGGTTCCAGACATTTAGTCAAAAAAATAATTGCTGCAAAAATGACAACAATATTTACTTTCAGCTATATTTTATTCATATATGTAATCAAGATAAAACAGGTACATACTCTTTGGAAAAATGAAAAACTTCAAATAATTTTTACAAACAAACTTTTACAAATTTATAAATGAATATTTATGTGTGGAAATTATTCAACACATAGTGGCGGCTTATCCTCACATCCAGAACAGAGCCATGATGTCTATCCTCTCTTTTTTTTTAGCATTGCCGACATCTCAAAAAGTAACTTTTTCTGCTTTAACCAGAAGGCACTGGAATTTTTTCTAAACTATAAAAAGGTTGGTCTGCAACTAAAAGTGAATTTTGAGTTTTTTTACTATTATTTATTGCCCCACGTTTGACAAGTTTCCCCCCATCCTTTATTTCTGCGGAATTTCAAGCAGACCCTTTATGATGAGCTCCCGAAAACTAAGAAGTGTAATCTTTGATTTTGTGATTTCCCTATCCAGAAGGTAACTGTTAACAATAGTAACATACTAATAAATGAAACATTACTTTGTTGTACCATCGGACTGATTTGCGTGGGCAGCTGTAATAAGAAGTCAGCTGGTCGTTTCTGTCAACGCCTGCCATATTTTGGTTGTATTCTGAAACTTCTTTTGGTTTAGTTTGCCTTTTTTTGAATTAGTAGTTTCAATTAGTTTCGAATGGAATTTGGTTGTGATAATCAAGACCTCCCGCTTATCTTTCCATCTGGAAACATATACTTTGTCCTTTCGCAACCACTTATATTAACCTCTTGAGTTTTCTGTTTATGATATTTTTAGGATTTCCTCTGCAATTTGACATAAGCGTTCCAGTTGTATGTCTTTTGCGCCGAAGAAATTTGTTTGAGAGCGGTACGCTAATTATCCAAAATCGGTGGTGTCCTTTATCTAGAAAAGGTTAAAGAAGCCTAAACAAAAGGAACTGTAACTTTGTCAATTTCCCCTCTTCTGCTTGTTGATCTTTATAAATTAATATTTTACACGTATATCCTTTTGTCGTGCACAATTCATAGAATTTTATCCCATATTTTGCTTCTTTCCCTTTAATGCATTGTTTAAAGCTCAACCTCCGTCTATACTCTATGCAGTAATAAAGATTCATCTAGAGATAAAGCTTCCTCGAGTAAGTAAGCACTTCGATAGTTACGAGGCAACGTATTTAAAAGTTTACTAACTTTATTGAGCCTATCAATATTATCTGCATAATTTGTGCGATTAATACATCTTAGTAGCTGTTCATACCGGCGCCGGCGCGCGGCGTCCTGACATGACATAGGAGACAGAAGAGGGGAAAAGAACAAGAATGGTAATATAACTAGTCATAGGAGGAGATTTTTCGTAATATTGGGAATCGAATCTGTCCTTGAAGTAAGCAAGTTCCAAGGAATTTGCTAAGTTCTTGTTTCGTTGTTTGAGAAATTTAGACATTCTAGCATTCTTCGGTTTGGGACGATTCGAGGCCACCAGTCTATGACCATAACCATTAGTGAAATTTACATGAAGATCCATCACGTACTCAGTCCATAATGACGTAAAAACTTCTAGAGGTGGAAGATCAATGTCAAAATGTAATTTTACCCCTACAGAAGCGTGATCAAAATAAAAACCTGGTATATCATCATATAT
>MU188072.1:38507-105682 GCA_016904865.1 Pissodes strobi | reverse complement strand
ATGAAAATAAACAACAATTTATTAAAAAGTTAGATAAAGAAAATTGGATGGATGTTTTTAATACTGAGAGATCCGATGTAAACAGTCAATGGGCGACGTTTATGAATATATTCGTACCAATTTTTAACCACAGTTTTCCTAAAAAGTTAATACACCAAAAACAAACAAAAAAGTTTATTTTTAGAAATAATGAACAGGTCAGGGTTTTAAAAGATAGGGTAGATATACTTTTAGTGTTAAAATAGCAGAATGATGTTTACAAAGAAATTTACAAAGTTGCAAAAAAGGAATATGATGAGATGTTGATAAAGTGTAGGTCTGAAAGCTATGAAAGGCGAATTAAAGATTTGGACAATAAAAATAAATGTATGTGGTCTATTTTTAGCGATATATCTAAAAATCCTAAAGTAAGTACATCGACAGTAAGTGAAAGTATCGAAGATATGTCCAATAACTACAACAGTTTTTTACTGAATGTAGTACCCGAACTAATAAAAGAAAGTAATCAGTATTCATTGGAACTCAAAAATAACACCAAATGAACAGTCTTTAGTTCTAAAACAAGTAACATCAAATGAAGTCATACTGTTGTCAAAAAAAATTAAAAATAAACATAGCGCTGGAGATGACGAAATTCCCACTAGTATTGTTAAACTAATTAGTCCGGTAATTGTCGATGTGCTATGCTTTTTAATAAATAACTCTTTAAGAGAAGGCATTTTTCCTGATCACTTAAAACTAGCTTTAATCAAACCGCTTTTTAAAAACAAAGGGGATACCAAGGACATGAATAATTATAGGCCTATAAGCTTACTTTCCGGGTTTTCAAAACTATTTGAACTATCAATGGCCGACCAATTAATGACATTTATGAAGGACTGTGTTCTATTCTCAGAAAATCAACATGCATATCTGGCAGGGTGTTCTACTCAAACGGCTATTTTTCAGTTTACGCGAAGAATTTTGGAAATATTAGAGAAGGGAGAAATGGCTCTGGGAATATTTTTAGACTTGTCAAAAGCATTCGATTGTTTAGATAGAACACTGCTCCTCAAAAAATTGCATTTGTATGGTATCAGGAACAATGCTTTAAAATGGTTTACCTCCTATCTCACTAACAGAACACAGAGAGTCTCGGTAAAAAATGGAAATAGTTATTGCAAATCGGATATATTACCTAACACTTTAGAAATCCCGCAGGGTAGTATTTTAGGGCCGATTTTGTTTATTATTTTTGTCAATGATTTAAATTTTGAAGTAAATCCTCAGACCGGTCTATCAACATACGCCGATGACACAAATCTGTTAGTGGGAGCATGTCAAATTCCTGCGCTAATTGAATCTGGCAATCATGTGTTTAATATAACTAAACAGTGGTTCGACATGAACAAGTTAATAGTTAATGTAGATAAAACAAACATATTAATTTTTAGAACGAAACAGAACAAAAATATTATACCTGAAGAAATTCACATTAATGATAAACAGTTAAATGTTCAAAAGACAACAAAATTTTTAGGGATACACGTAAATGAGTTTTTGGATTGGACAGAGCATATAGAGAATTTAAGTGCGAAATTAAATAAAGTATGTTATTGTTTTCGCATTGTTTTAAAATATATTAATGAAAAGGCCAGAAGAACTTTGTATTTCGCAAATTTTGAAGCTGTATTGAGATTTGGTATTATTTTTTGGGCATCCAATTCAAAAATTCAAGATGTTTTTATTATACAGAAACGATTAATTAGAATTATGTATAAAATGTCATATTTGCAGACGTGTAGAGGAGTATTTATTAACAAAAATATATTAACGGTAGTGGCTTTGTATATATTTGATTCGGTAATGTTTTTTTATAAGAATAGAGATAGTTTTAACACCAGTATACGGCATGGACACAACACTCGTTCATACAATATCAATTACCCTGTGCATCGATTAACTCTGCTTGAGAAGAGTCCATACTATATGTGCATAAAATTCTTTAATAAGTTGCCTCTTAATATAAAACAGGCAATTAATGAGAGAATGTTTAAAAAGAAGGTGAAACAATTACTTATAGAATTGGAACCGTACAGTGTTGATGACTACTTGAATATGTAATATCTTGTTGCTGTATATATGTGTTTTTGACGTCATTTCATTTTATGTTTGTATTTATATGTATGTATGTATCTATGAATGTAATTTGAAATAAAGAAATATTAAATTATTCAAATGTTTGAATGTCAAACTGTTTATCACGCAAAAAAGATATAAGTAATTTAAATGTACGCCTCTTTAAACAATTCATTTTCAAAATTACTTAGATAATAAAAGTAATGTTTTCGTAGTTTTTGAGCATTTTGTATAAAAATAATCCAAAGTTCGGTTTATACTATTTTTGCGGGAAGCAGAAACTTTTCTCAAAAATGACTTTTTGTCAAAAAACATCATTTTTAGTCCATTTGTCTTGATTCTGGGGCCCTCTATCCGTGTATGTATGTAGATGTACAGGGTGTCCATTTTTCGAAACTTATACGGGTTATCTCGCTTAATTTCAAAGATAGAGGGTTGCAGTTTTCGCGAAACTTTGCTACTTTTTTGTGAAACTAAACATGCCGACAACAAAAATTTCATAGCCCTCTTGGTTTAGTATTAGATAGCTGAAAATTTATTCTCATAGAACTTTTTCCGTAGATTCCAGTGATGTAATTTGTTTTTTTCTTGTGACATCCATTTTAAAGGTATAAAGCAAATATATGTTTTTCTTTAATGGAATACCTTGTAGATTTTTAATTAGTAGAGACATATCCATCAACATTATTTAGGGCCATTGAAGCAGAAATTGGGGTCGTTAAAAGCAGAGCTCAGCAAATACTAAAAAAATATAAGTTTATACCCTACAAAACACATATTGTTCAGAACTTACACCCTGTAGATGCTGAACATAGGCTAAGTTTTTGCAATTAGTATCTAGAACAAATTCAAGTAAACAAACATTTTGCTCTTTCAGTGATATGGTCCAATGAGGCGTATTTCTCAAGGCATTTTTAACAAAAACAATACTAGACACTGGCACCAAGAAAACTCTCCCCCATATTTGAACCTGAGCGGCATGGTAGGTTCGGCTTCAGCATCTCATGTTTAATTTTGGGTGGACAAATAGACTATAGAATTTATGCAGGAAGTCTTTCAGCAGGCCGGTATCTAGGTATACTGGAAGTAGCGCCTGCTCATAATTCCCTCACAATTCGCCTCTTTTTAGATAACCGTTTTCCTGAAAAATGGTTAGGCACTCATGGACCAGTAAGATGGCCCCCGCGATCACCCGATCTGTCTATTTTGTACTTTTTTTTGGGGGTTACTTACAAAACACAATTTATGCCAAGCGTCACCGCAACCCACATGAACTTCGTGAAGCCATTATACCGTCGCATTTCAAAATGTATAAAGACGTCCAATAATACGCATGAACGTTTTTAAACAAATAAACAATATGTGCGATTTATGTGTTAGAGAAAACGGTAATCATTTTCAACAATTTCTATAGCCATTAAAAATGTCTGTTTATGTTGTTGTTAATGTATGATATAAAAAAAACTTATATTATTATTAATTATTTATACTGTTTAATATTAAGGTAGGTTTCTGAGGAATAAATAATATCCAGAAATGTTTCTTATCTCGCATCAGCGCTATTACTATTAAATAACATAATGTATTTGGAGGAAACTGTAGTTTATTCAGCTAGTTTTAAAAATAAATATATACTGTTATATAATTTTGGAAATCCCAGAAAATGCCTAATTTAACTAGATAAAAATATACAGGGTGTTCTATTAAAAAAGCTGCTTATAACTTTAAAACGGATGGCGCAAGAAGAAAACAAACTACGTCACTACGTCTACGGAAAAAGTTCTATATTCAGCTATCTAATAAGTTAAAAGACAACTGAGATAGGGGGTGTGTTAAAAGTGATAATTTTCAAATTCACCCGGTATATCAAAACCCAAGAGGGCGTCGCGAAAACCGCAACCCTTAAAATTAAGCGAGATACCCCGTAAAGTGAGGAAAAATGGACATAATGGGCATGTGCTTTGTTTTAAATTATAATTTAGGGCTCTGAATTGTATTCGAATATTTAAAATATGCGAATATTCGACTATTCTATATCTAAATTAAAATTTTCTTTTCAGTTAAAAAAATCGACAATTCGAATATTCGACTATTTGAATATTCGACTTGATATTCAAATAGATGTTCGAGTTATTCAACTTTCCGAATACCTATATTTTGAAAATTCCGGGCCCTACTATGAACTCAGTGAAATTGATATTTAATTTTCAGACTTAGTTTAATTTTTTTATTAAAACAAATAGATACAAGTAGTTATGATCCGTATTTATATATTTAAGCATTGAGAATTAATAATGTATATTTAGCTATGTCTGTTTTAAAGCCATTTCACACTTGTGTGTGATCACCCCGGATTTTTGACTAAGGGCTTGGTACTTGCGTGATTTTTTCACCATTTGCCTGAGAAAATTTATAGCTATTAATATACATGGGATATTTATACTATCACGGCTAGCGGCCATCTGTATGTTATTGGACTACCCTATACAACTAGCCTTGCCTCGTCTACATTATTTCCGCATGAATCGTCCCCCACCGAGAAGATTCCTGTTATTTTCCCTATATAGTGCGGCCAGGCCGAGAATAATAGAGAACCAGCGCAGACGCTTCCGGAATAGTCCCGATATATGTTCGACTGGATATAAATAGCGCGCAAAACGCGTGTTGCAGTTAGTTAATCATTGAGTGTTGAATTGTAAAGGTCTATTAGTTGTAAAGTTATGAGAGTAGTTTAGTGTGTTTAATTGTATACAGTGATAAGGAATAAAGAGAGCAATTTTTAAAATAGTAAAAGTTGTGCTTCTATCAGAACTCAAGGGAAAGCGTCACAATACCTATACATTTTCTCATGGATTTTTTAATTTTTGACAAAAGTTGATTTTAATGTTGGTCGCCTCTATTCTGTTTTATGTTTAAATACGGAAAGAAAGCAGGTATGGTGTACCTGGTGACCTGGTGTATCCCAAAAAAGTTGTAAGGTTTCTAGATTAGTATTCTTTATTTTGTTTTCGTTATTGTAGTGATGTTGAAAACCGCACCTCTTCTTTAATTTAAATAAAACCAATTTGTCCATCGACCCTTTAGAAACCGCAATTTTAGGTGCAATAGGGCTGTCTTCTACCAGAGCAGTGGTTCCCAACCTTTTCTGTGTGTGACTATTTTTAGATTTTCTAAAAATGTACGCGACCCACCTCTAAAAAGCGCCGCAGGCGTTGCGCACAATTTTGGCGACTACTCCCAAATTTTACCAAAATTCGTCAATACCTATTACATATTTTTCCTAGAATCCTTTACCACGTTGCCAATGCTACTTTAATTATTCGACTATCATGGATTGTTTACAAGTTTTTTTTTTTTCATTTAAACATACAAAATGTTTCTGATCTTTAATTTAACTAACCTAAACAACGGTTTGAAGAAATATATTGTAGGACTTAACAAAGTGGTATTTTTTTATAAGTATATTTAATGCCATTACTGAGCTTGCATCTGCATAATAAGTTTTATTATTCTGGACAGAGGTTTTATCAAAGCCAATCTTATGTCATCTTGAATATCTAACTTATTTCTAGCTTCTATCTCGATCTGCAGAAGAGTTGAAATTCGCTTTCACAGAGACTAGAAGCAAAAATATCGGTAATTTTTGAAAAGAAATCATGGCAACTTCAGGATACGAATGACGAATAGAACAACAAAATCGAGACAACGATTTTCCCGAAATATATCACGCGCTGAAAAATCATTTTGAAGCTCCAAACATTCATCCCGCACTTTATCCACAGATGCATGAAATGACTTCCCAACTCATGTTGGTCAGGAAAACAACGTTGAATTTCAGATTCAACGACTTGAAGGTGATCATTAATTTCCCCAGAAAGATTGTCTACAATTATTCCTGTCTCCGATTCTTTAGCTTTAGGCAAAGCTGTTCAAACATGGCAAATTTTCTAAAATTTACTTTACGGCGCCAGTTTCGCAGCTTTAATACGAACGCCTGAATATTATCTCTGAAGTAGATATGTTCTATATTGTTGTGGAGGATTCATTTTTACCTTACAAATGTTTGCCTATTACTCCACATTCACTTATAATTCTTCTTAAAATAGACCCACTTGCTGTGGCTTCAGGGTGCAAACAGCTCCTAACGGAAGCAGGGAAAACAGTCGACGTTTCGAGTAACAAATCTGCTCCCGGTTGTCAAGAACGAAAAAATCTAAAAATGAAAATGGTTAGTAAATGCAGTAAAACTAGAGTAAAACAGTAAAAAGCTCTTGCAGAATTGTCAAATTGTCAAAACTTGACAGTTCTGCAAGATCTTTTTACTGTTTTTCTCTAGTTTTACTGCATTTACTAACCATTTTCATTTTTAGATTTGTTCGTTCTTGGCAGCAGGGGCAGATTTGTTCCTCGAAACGTCGACTGTTTTCCCTGTTTCCGTTAGGTTTTTCAGCTTCGTTAGGGTCACTAAACTAGCACTTGTCCTGTTTACACCCTGGAGCCAGAGCAAGTGGCTCTATTTTAAGGAGAATTATAAGTGAATGTGGAGTAATAGGCAAACATTTGTCAGGTAAAAATTATCCCTGAAGTCGATAATGTATCATGAGGTTTCAAATTTAGCTGATATGAGATGTCTAATAAATAAGTTACTCTCTGGATCCAGGTCTCATTATTAAAGTATGCCATAATATCGTGTTTTCTTTTCATTTCTCAGAATAGTTTTAGTTCGTTTCAAGCAATTCAAAGATACGGCCAACAACATTTCCTTTTGATAACCAACGAACGTCAGTGAAGGGAAGAAGACCTTCGCGATAAAAATCCATGGCCTTGTATAGCACTATATTTTATATAATTAACAATTGTAATCAAAGTCTCAAGCCCTTCTTACAAAAGCTTTGGAAGGGTTTTAGTAGCAAATGCCAATCGGTGAATCATGCAGTGCGATCCTTTTGCTTGCTGTGCAAGCTAATGAAGTTTTGACTGAAAGCCCGACCTCGACCCAAGCAGGGCTGGTCCTCCAACGGTGACAAAATATTACCTATTATCAACGTCCTCCTATAAAATAATTGTAATCATTCTCCCCATAAGTGTTTCCATTGTAATTCGTTTCTCCTCCGAGTGACGGCTTCGCTCAACTACTAGTGGATAATGTCGCGTGCAAGAAGAACGAAAATTTCAACATCTCATTTATTGAGGTAATACTGGCTGGTGTTTACTGTATTCTTACGCGGATTCCTACATCGGGATTTGCCACCTCCTAATATTGAATGGATCTATTTAATTTCAGCATCTAAATAATTTTAAGCTTATAGTTTATGTCCTCCGTACTATCAATGACCCCCCAAAAGAACCATTGCGACCCCATTGGGGGATGCAACCAACCACCGGTTGGAAATCACTGTACTAGAGTAACCAGTACTTTAGGGCGCAAAAAAGTAACTAGTTATATCTGCAGTCAATGCATTGGGTGACAAAGCTTCTCCTCCAATAATAATTACAGTTTACACAATTCAACTAAATTACAATATTGAAGTTTCCACTCTATACAAGCCACTTTTCAGTTTTTAAAGTGGACTGGGCTCCAGGTTTATGCAATGGCAATTCCCAACAAGATATTTTTAGAGTTTGTTAGTAAGACGTGGCTAAATATAGAGACTAATTCAATTCAAAGCAGATTCTGAAAAGCAGAGATCCATCTCTTCAGTGATAAAGTTGTTCCAGTAGAAAAATCTAACCCTGAGAGTTTTAGGCGCTGGGAAATGGAACAAGCAAAGCAACAAACCACAGAAGCTAATAAGATAATAAAAAACTCAACATTAATGATGAATCTGAAACTGACATTGCGGAATGGTTACCAATCGCCATTCGCGGTTCATCTAAAATTGTTCAAAATGCACTTACAGATACAGACCCAATGACTTTTAACAGGTCCTTTCAAGTACTGTGAAGCAAGCTGCCTATGCTAATCCAAATAAAAAAAGCATGTTTGCAAAGGGGCTGAAGTAATAACAAAAATATCTGCTGACTAAATTCTTAATAATAGTATACATGACAAAAAGAAAAATAATGCTTCCGCATCTTACTCTGTAGGTTCTAGTCCAGCGAAAGTGATGAGGCCAAAAATGTGCAATATGAAGAATCTTTTAATGCGACTTTATTGGTAACTTTCAAGATGACCAAGGTTATAATAATATGCTATCTATTGGATCATTTGTAGTTTACAAATCAGCAACCAAAAAAAATATATATTATATGGGCCAAATAACTCAAAAAACAGAAAGCCAGAAAGACACTTACAGCAAAACTTTGTGGATCAACATAAGTGCATGAAGAGGCATGCCTTTGATGCATTTTATATTTGCCATTAAATAGTTATTTGTGTATTTCGACCGTAAAGTAACGGACTGCCGCGCCGCGCGCCACCTGAGAAAGAATTTTACCGGGCGACGCGTAGCGGAGCGCGGTAATATTTCGAAAACGGCTAGAATGTAACACAGAACTTTTTCTACAGCTGCATTTTAAAAAATCAAACGCACATTTTTCTGTATACTTATTCTGACATTTGCAATTGACTGTCATTTTTAACATATAATATTCGAGCATATTTAAAGCAGGAGTGCCAGCAACAACTGTAACAAACGCACGACTGTCATTTATTTATTTTCGGTTGTCATGATTATTCATAGCACACTCGACGGAAAAAGTGCGATTTTTCTTTTCCATGTAAGCTCTAGAGTATAAAATAGATTCCGCGGCATTAGTCGATTTTGCGTTTTCATTTGAATTTAGTAATTAGTTATTTTGCGCGCGGCTGTAGAAAATAGTTATTTGTGTATTTAGAGCGCAAAGTAACGAATTGCCGGTTGAGAAAGAATGTTACAGCGCGACGCGTAACGGAGCGCAGTAATCTTTCGAAAACGGCAATTTTACTTTCCGCTCGAGAAAACAGAATTTTTGCTACAGCCGCATTTTTTAAAATTAAATGCACATTTTTCTCTATACTTATTCTGAAATTTGCAAATGACTGTCAGTTTTGACATATTATATTCGGACTTCGGGCATATTTAGAACAGGAGTGCCAGCACCAAACTGTAACAAACGCACGACTGCCATTTATTTATCTTCGGTTTCTATGACCATTTATAGCACACTCGACGGAAAAAGTGAGAATTTTCTTTGCCATGTTCGCGCTAGAGCGCAAAATAAGGATCCACGGCATTCGTCGATTTTGCGATTTCATTTGAATTTAGTAATTAGGTATTTTGCGCGCGGCTGTAGAATACAGTTATTTGTGTATTTAGAGCGCAAAGTAACGGATTGCCGCTTGAGAAAGAATGTTACTGCGCGACGGCTAACGGAGCGCAGTAATCTTTCGAAAACGGCAATCTTACTTTGCGTTCGAAAAACACACAGAACTTTTTCTACAGCCGCATTTTTTAAAATTAAATCCACATTTTTCTCTATACTTATTCTGAAATTTGCAAATGACTGTCAGTTTTGACATATTATATTCGGGCTTCGGGCATATTTAGAACAGGAGTGCCAGCAACAAACTGTAACAAACGCACGACTGTCATTTATTTATCTTCGGTTTCCATGACCATTTATAGCACACTCGACGGAAAAAGTGAGAATTTTCTTTGCCATGTTCGCGCTAGAGCGCAAAATAAGGATCCACGGCATTCGTCGATTTTGCGATTTCATTTGAATTTAGCAATTATTTATTTTGCGCGCGGCTGTAGAAAAAAGCTATTTCAAACACTTCAATCTGCTATTGGCATAGTTTAACAAATTTTGAAATTTACATCTCACTAGCAACTTTCTCCAAAGTAGCCGAACCTTTCTTAAAAGAACTGAAAGCCAATTAGCTTTAAAGTTCGACAGTTCCATTAAGAAGTGTTCGTTATTTTACCGTTCTAATTCAGATTGAATTTTAATTATCCAGTTTCTTATTAAATTCTGACTGTTTTAATATTTACTTTCCAGTTCGGCAATTTATAAACAATATGTAAATATTGTACCATTATTTAATATCGCAGATTTCTAATTACTTCTTATTTTTAAGTCACTTCGAAAAACTTACCAGAGGTGATATCTTGGAACTGTTACTATTCGACGGGGGCGGGGGTAATATGTCTAGGTGAGCAGGAGGCTTACTACTTTTAATACTGCTATCAAGATATGAATCCTTAAAGCTAGACTCATCAGGAGGTAAAGAATTCCTGTCGCTATTTGCACCTTCCGATATAATATCTGAAACAAATATAATATTTAGTATTAATTTGCTTTGTTATGCCTTATAGTTACTGTAGTAAACATAATATGTATAAACCAAATTAAAATCAACATAACGCATTAAACATCTTACTTTGTCGTTAATTTGAAAGCGCTAAATAACTATTAACTTCTCATTCACCATTGACTTATTTAGATACCTCATCAAACATCATTTTAGAAATTTAATCGAAACAAGTAGTATCGGTCTTTGGAAAGTTATATTTCAATGTAATAAAATAGAATGTGTTCATTTACCAGTTTTTGCGTGCGGAAAAGTATCACTATGAGCGATTGTTCGGAAAATACCTATTTCCTAATAGCAGGTAGACAGACGAACGACGCGAAGCGGAGTTCGCATATGTCTTAAGTGAGGGAAAGACACTTTGCGCACCTGTTAGAAACAATATTTTTTCTAACAGCATCAGATGACAAGGGAAAAAAAAGTAACGATAGTTTTTTAAAGCCACACCTGAAAAAAACTACAACAACAATTTAATAAATTGATGACAAACTATCGCAGTGTTTTTAGTGTCTTGCTGACATGGAAACGCAGGAAAAAATCTGATATTTGGTAGGTGTCAAAATCATTGCTGCTTAATGTGTAATCGATATTTATCATAATACAGGATACTTAAATAGTATATTATTTTATATGGAGGAAAAGTAACTTTTCCTCCAAATAAAATATGCTATTTTTTCTTCAAATGTCGACAAATTAATGCAAAAACGTCTCTTTTTAATAGTATTAATAATTATTATTAAAGATAAGTGGGTTCGCAAGGCGGCTTAGACCGGTGCGGTGTCGGTGAATAGGCTCAGGTTGTTGCTATAATAATGTAACATAAAGCTGTCAGTGGATACTGTCAACAATAATTATATTTTTAAAATGGCGTCTTCGATTGCATTTTAATTCCGTATTGATAAGCAGTTATTGAATAAGTTCGATTAAATAATAACCAATTTGTTCCTAAATTAGTGATTTTTAGAAATGCAGTCATAAATTGAGTAATAAATACAAATTTTAGTTTAATAACTCTTGAGTTGTTGACGCTTATTTTGTTGTTTGTTTGTATTGTATCTATGTTGCTATGACAACACTTTTACCTCCGCCGGCGGAAAAGTGAAAAGTAAAGCTCCGGCGGAGGAAAAACGAAACTTCACGGCCGCCTACACAGTCGAGTAATGACGGATTTACTGACGTTTGAAGAAAAACATATTTTTTTTGCTGAAACGTACGGAGTTACGAATAAATGCAGGCAAAGAGAATGAAATAAGACTCGCAACAGTTTCTCAAGTTGCATAAAACAGTCCACAATTACTAAAATATATAAAAAATTTCCTTATCAAGGAGATTTTTGAGTATTACCTATGTCTTTTCCGCACTGCATGCCGAGAAGCATCACCTTGCACGCACTCGTAGAAAAAGCTATTTCCGGTGTACAGAAAAGAAGATTAGCAATTTGGTAAAAGAAAGCATTATTATCAATTATTGTAGAACCTAGTTTATCCAAAGCTTGTAACAACACTGGTGTTTCCACTACTTTTGGAAGCCTGCCAAAGAAAATTGCTTTATATCTGAAACTAGAATATCTCGAAAGTGCACTGGGCATTGTTTTAGGCTGTTATCCACGTCACTACTGGCCGATTCGGGTGCAGATTTGTTGATAGTAAAAAATCATGGTCGTTGGCGCTCCAACACAGTTATTGAGGGTTACATCGAAAATTCAGTCGAAAATAAAAAGAAGACAGCATTGAAAATTCGAGGAAATCTCAATAGCAATTTTGATTTTAGTGCAAATCACCAGACGATAAATGTTTCAACTAATTTCTCATAAGAGAAGTATTTTGTAGCACAAAATCGTAGTAGTGAAGTATGACCGGAAGGCTTTGACGTATTTCATGAGTTGTATTTATCCATGTAGGAAGTCTCCTCTGGTCATCCACCATTGTCCCTCAATCTCCAAAATGCCGTTACTGTTCCTTTTTTCGATTGTCTCTCTCATTCCATCCAGTTTCATAATTTTCAGCGGACGAGTACCAGCAGCCATTCGTTCAGTTGTGATGACGAACTTTTTACCATTGCCGGACCGTTATAGATTTCATAAGCAAGGCAAGATCCTGGCGATTAAACTTGCTTGTACAGGGTGTTCACCCATAATGTCCCCCCCCTTTCCCTTTGTTAATTTTTAAGCTACAAAAAAAAATTAAAAACAAAAATGTAGGGTTTTTTATGTAGTTTTTGCACACGTAAACAATAAAACAAAAAATTGTATAGCATACAGGGTAGATCAAAAAGAAATTTTTTTTTAAATATAGCCCCCATTTTTTATTCGATTTTTCGATTCTACCTAAAATTCTAAGGATTTTTTATATAACACACTATATGCCTATTCCTAATACTTTAGAAGTTATTGACAGTTGAAATCGCTATTTTTTAATTATAATAATAATTCTTTAATCATTTTTAAAACAGAAGATACAAAATCACTACTCGAAGCAATGAGGTCGAATTGAGGAAACTCAATATTTACACCTCAATGACTTCAAAAGCTAAACAAAAAGTTATATTCTTAGGTGGCTGTTGCCATAAAAAAATAAAAGAACAAACAAAATAGTGAATTTAACTGTCAATAACTCTTAAAGTATTAGGAATAGGCATATAGTGTGTTACATTCAAAATCCTTAGAATTTTACGTAGAATCGAAAAATCGGATAAACAATGGGATCTAGATTTAAAAAAAAAATTCTTTTTGATCTACTCTGTATACTATACAATTTTTTGTTTTTTCCTTTAGGTGTGCAAAAACTACATCAAAAACCCTACAATTTTGTTTTTTATTTTTTTTGGAAGCTTAAAAATTAATAAAGTTAAAGGGGGGGGACATTATGGGTGAACACCCTGTACCGTAGCTCTAATTAGCTTGGTTATATTCACTGTACCCTCTCATACTTTTTGATTTGATACCGCAGTCATAACAAATTTCACTTCACGCATATCACTCCTCCATATCTACTAACAAGTTAGGTAGGAATTATTAGGCTTATATCAGTTTAACAAGGGTATAACCATAACATGTTTCTAAGTTGTCAATAGACGTGACCGATAACGATGTAAGCCGATTCGAACCAAAGCGCCTCGCACAAATATTATATCAAAAATATTCGTGTTTTGATGGAGTAATGGGAACCGTCCTTGAAAAGGGTTATTATCGCGACATCCAAAATTTTCAGGTAAAACTTCACGGCAGAAAGGCAGGTTAGAGGCTGAAATTAACAATTTTATTTTTTATTCTAGATCCTAGTGTTTACAGCCCTTTGTTATAGGCTTTTATTTCTTCAATCCGTCGTATATTTCACCTAATTTTAATGGTGTGAATGCATCCGACGATAGCTTTTTTGACAACTTTGAAAGGTACTTTAATAAACCAGTCCTTCTAATATTCGAGGAAGAATAGAACACGTTTTCTGAAAATGTTTTTTTTTATTTTTACCTATGAGAAAACAAGCTCACTTACATTCATATTTCCAAGCCATATTCTGGAATCAATCGCAACCAAGTATAATGTGTAATAAGTTCTCGACACAGCAAGATATATTACAAATTCATGAGAAATATATTACAAATTCATGAGAGCTCTGCTCACAGTGAGAGTGCTGGAACTGCTGACAAAAACAGCAGTGTCAGCACTCTTACTCTCCCTGTGGTAACAGCTCTCCTTACCACCAGCAGCATTGACTGGAGGATACGTTCGTTATCTACTTCCTCTTTGGACAGCTTCCGTTGCTTTCACAAAATCACAAAAAACTTCTTTGATATTGAAGGACCTAAATTTATATTTGCGATTTCTCTGTTTGTTTTCGGATTTGGATTTGAATAAAAATTCTTCCAGTAGCTCGATAGTAAAATAAATGTATTTTTCTCTTAAACCATAAAAATTGCAACGGTTCGGTGCATCACACAACATGTTAAAAAAAATAGAAGCTGACCCAAAAAAAATAATTTATGGCTCTCTATTAAATCATTTGTCTAAATAATCTACGAAAAGCATCAAGAGCCGGATAATTTATTTATTAGCAAAGCGGCATTTGCAAAGCTCAGCATATTTTTATTTAGATTAGGAGGAAAGAACGATAAATAAAAGGCATTCCAGATTCTAGCGTTATATCCGTTAGAGTAGTAAAAATATGTAATATTACGGTTTGTAGAATTAGGAATTTAATTAATAGAATTTTTGTTATATTGCTTGTCTGCTTTTTCAAATTGCCAATAATCAGGACATAATATTCATTTGTTCATTTATTTACTTTTTACCGAGCTTATTACTGTTATAGGGATGTGCCCGTTAACACTGCATATCAAATATTAAGTATTAAACTAAATTGGTTTAAGTAAAAATTATTACAATAAAAAATACAAAAGCAGCAGACTTACAATTAAGTATCAATAAACTTACAAGTGTGCAAAAGTATTGCGGCTCCTCAAAAACAATTATAAAAACGAAAGATCAAATCATATAATACAGAGTACGTACCACAACACGGAAAGAAGCAAGCTACCCATTTATCGAGCTGCATATTAACGAGCTGTATATTAACGAGCTGCCCTCCAAAAATCGACAAACCGATAAAGAAGTCGAGAGTCTGCTTGAGTGTTTGCTCCATAGTTTGTGCAGTGAAATTGCTAGGCAAAAGTGATACGGTTAGTACTTCTCGGGGATCATCAAGATCCACTCACGTCAACAAAAGAGTTTACTATCTTGTACAGCATTCCTAAATCGTTTTTGTCGCGTCTTGTCGGTGACAAGGTGAAATCTGTATTATAGGGAATCATAGCCGAACACATAATTCTGAGGTATGTTAGCTTTGAAAGATAGATAACGTATGAACGTACGCTGAACCTGCTCCATAAAATCAATGTAAGATGCATACTGTCATCACCAAACTAAAAAACGCCACTTAAAGGGGGACTTAGCATCCTCATTTAAATACTATGTCATAGATATGCGGACAGAATGATGATGAGGAGTCAAAAACAACGCCAAGGCCCCTAAATACCATCTCGGCTGACAATAGTACCTGGCCAATGTGATAATCATTATATATGGGATTACGCAGCTTAGAAAAGCATATCACTTCAGCTCCATGCCATTGACAGTACACCAATGATGCAGTTTTAAACTGTTGATATACTGGTGAAAATTTTAAATCATCTGCAAAACACAACAATTCACTATTTGCAAAAAACTTGACATTACCATTATGAACACATTAAAATGCAAAAGTTCAAAGTGCGATCCTTCAGGAATACGAGCTGCTACTCTAATGTGCACTAAGTGAAAACTGTCAATACTGACTATCTGGAAACGAGCAGATAAGTACTCAGCATCCGAGCATAGCAGCAGCTCAGATATCACCAGTCCCTTCAGCTTACCGAGTAAGACACAAGGGTTAACCTTATGGAATACCTTCAAAAAATCAATGTAAATAGAATAAATTAACCCATTATTCCCAAGAGCTGAAGGAAGATACCCACCATACAAATGAAGTTTTACTTTAGTGTTGCTATTCACTCAGATAGTGGCGTAAACCGGAAGACAAGTGTCCGGCCACTACACACTAAAATAATTTTGGGATATAGCTCAGGATGCTGAAAGGTTTATAGTTGGTGACATCTGTTTTGTAAATTTGAATCACATAGTTTTTCTGTTAGAAACCAGAATATATCCCTGCATTCATTAGAGCGTGAAAGATTTTAAATAGTGGAGGAGCCAACACAAAATTACAAAGTCTCAAAAAATATGGAAGAATGCCATGTGGTCCAGGGCTCTTATTGAGTTTCAATCGCCTCATTTCACTGTAGATGTCAGATATTAAGATCTGGCAGTCATGGATATGGGTAACGCTTGTCGAGGTGGAACGTGGATCTAAGATATATCGCTGGAATAAACAGTAACAAAAAAAAATTGCATTTCTGAATCTAATTATACATGGCCGATGTCTCACTTACGATTATCTTGATATGGTAAATTCTGGAAATATGCGAGACCACAATTAAAATAAACTGCTGTCGAAAATTTTCTGTTTACTATGATATAGAATTTGTCGTTTTAGCTGAATATCAGCAATCGAATGTTATTAATATTATCACTTTGAAGGACATGTCTGCAATTGTCGACATATGTGTAGGGGCACGACTGCAATTGCAGACCATATTTGGTTCACTAAAAACAGCACGTCTGCTATTGCAGTCACAATTCTTATTAGAAATACAACCGAGGTGATGGTTGGTGTCCCTATATTTCAAGTTTCTTAGCAAAAAAAGTGGCCCATTACCACATGAATATTTTATTTGAATGGAGTACGCTGGCGCCACCTATGTTGCCGCTTAACGGGTCACGTCTGTAAAAGCAGATAGTTGCTTTATAACGTTTGTATGTGCAGAAAGGTCGGATGGTGTGCTTGTGGATAATTCCACGTATTCTTATAGTCTGTTTATTATAAGCCTATTCTAGCATTTTCTGCAGGTGATAAGTAAATTTATTCAAACTAGTATTATTCTTTTCGAAAACTGTTTTGATTTTTATTTAAATAAATATATTGGTTTTGGGTAAAACGTTTTAGCAATTTTTATTCACTTTGGTAGTAAGTATATAATAAAAAATTTACAGTGTTAGGATAAAGTACCAGAACGGTCGATTATCTCAAAATATACAGGGGCTAGCAAAAAGTGTCTTACACAAAAGTTGTAGGTTTTCAAACGTCTACATATCAGTGATAAATTGGAATATACAGGATCGCCTCACAAGTTGTGGAGAATCAAAGTTATGTTTTTTTTAATGGAACACCCCGTATATTACTACATTTTTGGACTCTCTAGAAAAATCTAAACATATTTTATGTATAATATCCTATACCTATCTTTGGCAGTTTACCAAATATTGACAGTTGAAAGGTGGGCATTTTGACACTTTGACAGGCTCTAAAATCTTAACCGCACAAGATAACGGTTTGCACATTCCTATCTTAAGTTTTCATAAACTATCGATTGACAGTATCGACCCTGTATATTCCAATTTATCACTGATATGTAGACTACGTTGGGGTTTGGAACCTTCGGCAACATGCACTAAAACAGAGTTTTATCCACAATACCGAAACAGAATATTTGCACTCGACGCGCGTTTCGCTAACCATGTTAGCATCATCAGGAGATGATTAAAACTAAAAGTTTTAGTTTTAATCATCTCCTGATGATGCTAACATGGTTAGCGAAACGCGCGTCGAGTGCAAATATTCTGTTTCGGTATTGTGGATAAAACTCTGTTTTAGTGCATGTTGCCGAAGGTTCCAAACCCCAACGTAGTCTACATATCAGTGATAAATTGGAATATACAGGGTCGATACTGTCAATCGATAGTTTATGAAAACTTAAGATAGGAATGTGCAAACCGTTATCTTGTGCGGTTAAGATTTTAGAGCCTGTCAAAGTGTCAAAATGCCCACCTTTCAACTGTCAATATTTGGTAAACTGCCAAAGATAGGTATAGGATATTATACATAAAATATGTTTAGATTTTTCTAGAGAGTCCAAAAATGTAGTAATATACGGGGTGTTCCATTAAAAAAAACATAACTTTGATTCTCCACAACTTGTGAGGCGATCCTGTATATTCCAATTTATCACTGATATGTAGACGTTTGAAAACCTACAACTTTTGTGTAAGACACTTTTTGCTAGCCCCTGTATATTTTGAGATAATCGACCGTTCTGGTACTTTATCCTAACACTGTAAATTTTTTATTATATACTTACTACCAAAGTGAATAAAAATTGCTAAAACGTTTTACCCAAAACCAATATATTTATTTAAATAAAAATCAAAACAGTTTTCGAAAAGAATAATACTAGTTTGAATAAATTTACTTATCACCTGCAGAAAATGCTAGAATAGGCTTATAATAAACAGACTATAAGAATACGTGGAATTATCCACAAGCACACCATCCGACCTTTCTGCACATACAAACGTTATAAAGCAACTATCTGCTTTTACAGACGTGACCCGTTAAGCGGCAACATAGGTGGCGCCAGCGTACTCCATTCAAATAAAATATTCATGTGGTAATGGGCCACTTTTTTTGCTAAGAAACTTGAAATATAGGGACACCAACCATCACCTCGGTTGTATTTCTAATAAGAATTGTGACTGCAATAGCAGACGTGCTGTTTTTAGTGAACCAAATATGGTCTGCAATTGCAGTCGTGCCCCTACACATATGTCGACAATTGCAGACATGTCCTTCAAAGTGATAATATTAATAACATTCGATTGCTGATATTCAGCTAAAACGACAAATTCTATATCATAGTAAACAGAAAATTTTCGACAGCAGTTTATTTTAATTGTGGTCTCGCATATTTCCAGAATTTACCATATCAAGATAATCGTAAGTGAGACATCGGCCATGTATAATTAGATTCAGAAATGCAATTTTTTTTTGTTACTGTTTATTCCAGCGATATATCTTAGATCCACGTTCCACCTCGACAAGCGTTACCCATATCCATGACTGCCAGATCTTAATATCTGACATCTACAGTGAAATGAGGCGATTGAAACTCAATAAGAGCCCTGGACCACATGGCATTCTTCCATATTTTTTGAGACTTTGTAATTTTGTGTTGGCTCCTCCACTATTTAAAATCTTTCACGCTCTAATGAATGCAGGGATATATTCTGGTTTCTAACAGAAAAACTATGTGATTCAAATTTACAAAACAGATGTCACCAACTACAAACCTTTCAGCATCCTGAGCTATATCCCAAAATTATTTTAGTGTGTAGTGGCCGGACACTTGTCTTCCGGTTTACGCCACTATCTGAGTGAATAGCAACACTAAAGTAAAACTTCATTTGTATGGTGGGTATCTTCCTTCAGCTCTTGGGAATAATGGGTTAATTTATTCTATTTACATTGATTTTTTGAAGGTATTCCATAAGGTTAACCCTTGTGTCTTACTCGGTAAGCTGAAGGGACTGGTGATATCTGAGCTGCTGCTATGCTCGGATGCTGAGTACTTATCTGCTCGTTTCCAGATAGTCAGTATTGACAGTTTTCACTTAGTGCACATTAGAGTAGCAGCTCGTATTCCTGAAGGATCGCACTTTGAACTTTTGCATTTTAATGTGTTCATAATGATAATGTCAAGTGTTTTGCAAATAGTGAATTGTTGTGTTTTGCAGATGATTTAAAATTTTCACCAGTATATCAACAGTTTAAAACTGCATCATTGGTGTACTGTCAATGGCATGGAGCTGAAGTGATATGCTTTTCTAAGCTGCGTAATCCCATATATAATGATTATCACATTGGCCAGGTACTATTGTCAGCCGAGATGGTATTTAGGGGCCTTGGCGTTGTTTTTGACTCCTCATCATCATTCTGTCCGCATATCTATGACATAGTATTTAAATGAGGATGCTAAGTCCCCCTTTAAGTGGCGTTTTTTAGTTTGGTGATGACAGTATGCATCTTACATTGATTTTATGGAGCAGGTTCAGCGTACGTTCATACGTTATCTATCTTTCAAAGCTAACATACCTCAGAATTATGTGTTCGGCTATGATTCCCTATAATACAGATTTCACCTTGTCACCGACAAGACGCGACAAAAACGATTTAGGAATGCTGTACAAGATAGTAAACTCTTTTGTTGACGTGAGTGGATCTTGATGATCCCCGAGAAGTACTAAATACCGTATCACTTTTGCCTAGCAATTTCACTGCACAAACTATGGAGCAAACACTCAAGCAGACTCTCGACTTCTTTATCGGTTTGTCGATTTTTGGAGGGCAGCTCGTTAATATACAGCTCGTTAATATGCAGCTCGATAAATGGGTAGCTTGCTTCTTTCCGTGTTGTGGTACGTACTCTGTATTATATGATTTGATCTTTCGTTTTTATAATTGTTTTTGAGGAGCCGCAATACTTTTGCACACTTGTAAGTTTATTGATACTTAATTGTAAGTCTGCTGCTTTTGTATTTTTTATTGTAATAATTTTTACTTAAACCAATTTAGTTTAATACTTAATATTTGATATGCAGTGTTAACGGGCACATCCCTATAACAGTAATAAGCTCGGTAAAAAGTAAATAAATGAACAAATGAATATTATGTCTTGATTATTGGCAATTTGAAAAAGCAGACAAGCAATATAACAAAAATTCTATTAATTAAATTCCTAATTCTACAAACCGTAATATTACATATTTTTACTACTCTAACGGATATAACGCTAGAATCTGGAATGCCTTTTATTTATCGTTCTTTCCTCCTAATCTAAATAAAAATATGCTGAGCTTTGCAAATGCCGCTTTGCTAATAAATAAATTATCCGGCTCTTGATGCTTTTCGTAGATTATTTAGACAAATGATTTAATAGAGAGCCATAAATTATTTTTTTTGGGTCAGCTTCTATTTTTTTTAACATGTTGTGTGATGCACCGAACCGTTGCAATTTTTATGGTTTAAGAGAAAAATACATTTATTTTACTATCGAGCTACTGGAAGAATTTTTATTCAAATCCAAATCCGAAAACAAACAGAGAAATCGCAAATATAAATTTAGGTCCTTCAATATCAAAGAAGTTTTTTGTGATTTTGTGAAAGCAACGGAAGCTGTCCAAAGAGGAAGTAGATAACGAACGTATCCTCCAGTCAATGCTGCTGGTGGTAAGGAGAGCTGTTACCACAGGGAGAGTAAGAGTGCTGACACTGCTGTTTTTGTCAGCAGTTCCAGCACTCTCACTGTGAGCAGAGCTCTCATGAATTTGTAATATATTTCTCATGAATTTGTAATATATCTTGCTGTGTCGAGAACTTATTACACATTATACTTGGTTGCGATTGATTCCAGAATATGGCTTGGAAATATGAATGTAAGTGAGCTTGTTTTCTCATAGGTAAAAATAAAAAAAAACATTTTCAGAAAACGTGTTCTATTCTTCCTCGAATATTAGAAGGACTGGTTTATTAAAGTACCTTTCAAAGTTGTCAAAAAAGCTATCGTCGGATGCATTCACACCATTAAAATTAGGTGAAATATACGACGGATTGAAGAAATAAAAGCCTATAACAAAGGGCTGTAAACACTAGGATCTAGAATAAAAAATAAAATTGTTAATTTCAGCCTCTAACCTGCCTTTCTGCCGTGAAGTTTTACCTGAAAATTTTGGATGTCGCGATAATAACCCTTTTCAAGGACGGTTCCCATTACTCCATCAAAACACGAATATTTTTGATATAATATTTGTGCGAGGCGCTTTGGTTCGAATCGGCTTACATCGTTATCGGTCACGTCTATTGACAACTTAGAAACATGTTATGGTTATACCCTTGTTAAACTGATATAAGCCTAATAATTCCTACCTAACTTGTTAGTAGATATGGAGGAGTGATATGCGTGAAGTAATGGTGTGAAATTTGTTATGACTGCGGTATCAAATCAAAAAGTATGAGAGGGTACAGTGAATATAACCAAGCTAATTAGAGCTACGGTACAGGGTGTTCACCCATAATGTCCCCCCCCCCCCTTTAACTTTGTTAATTTTTAAGCTTCCAAAAAAAATAAAAAACAAAATTGTAGGGTTTTTGATGTAGTTTTTGCACACCTAAAGAAAAAAACAAAAAATTGTACAGTATACAGAGTAGATCAAAAAGAATTTTTTTTTAAATCTAGATCCCATTGTTTATCCGATTTTTCGATTCTACGTAAAATTCTAAGGATTTTGAATGTAACACACTATATGCCTATTCCTAATACTTTAAGAGTTATTGACAGTTAAATTCACTATTTTGTTTGTTCTTTTATTTTTTTATGGCAACAGCCACCTAAGAATATAACTTTTTGTTTAGCTTTTGAAGTCATTGAGGTGTAAATATTGAGTTTCCTCAATTCGACCTCATTGCTTCGAGTAGTGATTTTGTATCTTCTGTTTTAAAAATGATTAAAGAATTATTATTATAATTAAAAAATAGCGACTTCAACTGTCAGTAACTCCTAAAGTATTAGGAATAGGCATATAGTGTGTTATATAAAAAATCCTTAGAATTTTAGGTAGAATCGAAAAATCGAATAAGAAATGGGGGCTATATTTAAAAAAAAAATTCTTTTTGATCTACCCTGTATACTATACAATTTTTTGTTTTATTGTTTACGTGTGCAAAAAGTACATAAAAAACCCTACATTTTTGTTTTAAATTTTTTTTTGTAGCTTAAAAATTAACAAAGTTAAAGGGGGGGGACATTATGGGTGAACACCCTGTACAAGCAAGTTTAATCGCCAGGATCTTGCCTTGCTTATGAAATCTATAACGGTCCGGCAATGGTAAAAAGTTCGTCATCACAACTGAACGAATGGCTGCTGGTACTCGTCCGCTGAAAATTATGAAACTGGATGGAATGAGAGAGACAATCGAAAAAAGGAACAGTAACGGCATTTTGGAGATTGAGGGACAATGGTGGATGACCAGAGGAGACTTCCTACATGGATAAATACAACTCATGAAATACGTCAAAGCCTTCCGGTCATACTTCACTACTACGATTTTGTGCTACAAAATACTTTTCTTATGAGAAATTAGTTGAAACATTTATCGTCTGGTGATTTGCACTAAAATCAAAATTGCTATTGAGATTTCCTCGAATTTTCAATGCTGTCTTCTTTTTATTTTCGACTGAATTTTCGATGTAAACCTCAATAACTGTGTTGGAGCGCCAACGACCATGATTTTTTACTATCAACAAATCTGCACCCGAATCGGCCAGTAGTGACGTGGATAACCAGTGTTGTTACAAGCTTTGGATAAACTAGGTTCTACAATAATTGATAATAATGCTTTCTTTTACCAAATTGCTAATCTTCTTTTCTGTACACCGGAAATAGCTTTTTCTACGAGTGCGTGCAAGGTGATGCTTCTCGGCATGCAGTGCGGAAAAGACATAGGTAATACTCAAAAATCTCCTTGATAAGGAAATTTTTTATATATTTTAGTAATTGTGGACTGTTTTATGCAACTTGAGAAACTGTTGCGAGTCTTATTTCATTCTCTTTGCCTGAATTTATTCGTAACTCCGTGCATTCCAGCCAGAAAAAAAATATGTTTTAAGTATCCTGTATTATGATAAATATCGATTACACATCAAGCAGCAATGATTTTGACACCTACGAAATATCAGATTTTTTCTGCATTTCCATGTCAGCAAGACACTAAAAACACTGCGATAGTTTGTCATCAATTTATGAAATTGTTGTTGTAGTTTTTTTCAGGTGTGGCTAAAGATGCTTTAAAAAACAATCGTTACTTTTCTTTTCCTTGTCATCTGATGCTGTTAGAAAAAATATTGTTTCTAACACGTGCGCAAAGTGTCTTTCCCTCACATATGCGAACTCCGCTTCGCGTCGTTCGTCTGTCTACCTGCTATTAGGAAATAGGTATTTTCCGAACAATTGCTCATAGTGATACTTTTCCGCACGCAAAAACAGGTAGATGAACGGATTCTATTTTATTACATTGAAATATAACTTTCCAAAGGCCGATACTACTTGTTTCGATTAAATTTCTAAGATGATGTTTAATGAGGTATCTAAATAAGTCAATGGTGAATGAGAAGTTAATAGTTATTTAGCGCCTTCAAATTAACGACAAATTTAGTAAGATGTTTAATGTGTTATGTTGATTTTAATTTGGTTTATACATATTATGTTTACTACAGTAACTATAAGGTATAACAAAGCAAATTAATACTGAATATTATATTTGTTTCAGATATTATATCGGAAGGTGCAAATAGCGACAGGAATTCTTTACCTCCTGATGAGTCTAGCTTTAAGGATTCATATCTTGATAGCAGTATTAAAAGTAGTAAGCCCCCTGCTCACCTAGACATATTACCCCCGCCCCCGTCGAATAGTAACAGTTCCAGGATATCACCTCTGGTAAGTTTTTCGAAGTGACTTAAAAATAAGAATTAATTAGAAATCTGCGATGTTAAATAATAGTCCAATATTTACATATTGTTTATAAATTGCCGAACTGGAAATTAAATATGAAAACAGTCAGAATTTAATAAAAAACTGGATAATTAAAATTCAATTTGAATTAGAACGGTAAAATAACGAACACTTCTTAATGGAACTGTCGAACTTTAGAGCTAATGGGCTTTCAGTTCCTTTACGAAGGGTTCGGCTACTTTCGAGAAAGTTGCTAGTGAGATGTAAATTTCAGAATTTGTAAAACTATGTCAATAACAGATTGAAGTGTTTGAAATAGCGCGCGCAAAAAAACTAATTACTAAATTGAAATGGAATCGCAAAATCGACGTTTTTTTTTCTTTTTGGTTGCTAATTTGTAAACTACAAATGATCCGACAGACAGCATATTGTTATAACCTTGGTCATCTTTAATTTCACCAATAAAGTCGCATTAAAAGATTTTTCATATTGCACATTTTTAGCCTCATCACATTCACTGGAGCCAGAACCTACAAAGTAAGATGTGGAGGCATTATTTTCCTTTTTGTTATATATACTATTATTTAGAATTTAGTCAGCAGATATTTTTGTTATTACTTCAGCCCCTTTGCAAACATGCTTTTTTTATTTGGATTAGCATAGGCAGCTTGCTTCACAGTACTTGAAAGGACCTGTTAAAAGTCAGTGGGTCTGTATCTGTAAGTGCATTTTGAACAATTTTAGATGAACCGCGAATGGCGATTGGTAACCATTCCGCAATGTCAGTTTCAGGTTCATCATTAATGTTGAGTTTTTTATTATCTTATTAGCTTCTGTGGTTTGTTGCTTTGCTTGTTCCATTTCCCAGCGCCCAAAACTCTCAGGGTTAGATTTTTCTACTGGAACAACTTTATCACTGAAGAGAGAGATCTCTGCTTTTCAGAATCTGCTTTGAATTGAATTAGTCTCTATATTTACCCACGTCTAACAAACTCTAAAAATATCTTGTTGGGAATTGCCATTGCATAAACCTGGAGCCAGATCCACTTTAAAAACTGAAAAGTGGCTTGTATAGAGTGGAAACTTCAATATTGTAATTTAGTTGAATTGGGTAAACTGTAATTATTATTGGAGGAGAAGCTTTGTCACCCAGTGCATTGACTGCAGATATAACTAGTTACTTTTTCGCACCCTAAAGTACTGGTTACTCTAGTACAGTGATTTCCAACCGGTGGTGGGTTGCATCCCCCAATGGGGTCGCAATGGTTCTTTTGGGGGGTCATTGATAGTACGAAGGACATAAACTATAAGCTTAAAATTATTTAGATGCTGAAATTAAATAGATCCATTCAATATTAGGAGGTGGCAAATCCCGATGCAGGAATCCGCGTAAGAATACAGTAAGCACCAGCCAATATTAGCTCAATAAATGGGTTGCTGATATTTTCGTTCTTCTTTCACGCGGCATTATCCACTAGTAGTGGAGCGAAGCCGTCACTCGGAGGAGAAACGAATTACAATGGAAACACTTATGGGGAGAATGATTACAATTGATTTTATATGAGGACTTTGATAACAGGTAATATTTTGTCACCGTTGGAGGACCAGACCTGCTCGGGTCGAGGTGGGGCTTACAGTCAAAACTTCATTAGCTTGCACAGCAAGCACAAGGATCGCACTGCATGATTCACCGATTGGCATTTGCTACTAAAACCCTTCCAAAGCTTTTGTGAGAAGGGCTTGACACTTTGATTACAATTGTTAATTATATAAAATATACTGCTATACAAAGACATGGTTTTTTATCGCGGGTCTTCTTCCCTTCACTGACGTTCGTTGGAAATGTTGTTGGCCGTATCTTCGAATTGCTTGAAACGAACTAAAACCTATTCTGAGAAACGAAAAGAAAACACGATATTATGGAATACTTTAATAATGAGACATGGATCCAGAGAGTAACTTATTTATTAGATATCTCATATCGGCTAAATTTGAAACTTCATGATACATTATCGACTTCAGAAATAATTTTTACCTTACAAATGTTTGCCTATTACTCCACATTCACTTACAATTCTTCTTAAAATAGAGCCACTTGCTCTGGCTCCAGGGTGTAAACAGCACAAGTGCTAGTTTAGTGACCCTAACGAAGCTGAAAAACCTAACGGAAACAGGGAAACAGTCGACGTTTCGAGGAACAAATCTGCCCCAGCTGCCAAGAACGAACAAATCTAAAAATGAAAATGGTTAGTAAATGCAGTAAAACTAGAGAAAAACAGTAAAAAGATCCTGCAGAACTGTCAAGTTTTGACAATTTGACAATTCTGCAAGAGCTTTTTACTGTTTTACTCTAGTTTTACTGGATTTACTAACCATTTTCATTTTTAGATTTTTTCGTTCGTGACAACCGGGGGCAGATTTGTTACTCGAAACGTCGACTGTTTTCCCTGCTTCCGTTAGGAGCTGCTTACACCCTGAAGCCACAGCAAGTGGCTATATTTTAAGAAGAATTATAAGTGAATATGGAGTAATAGGTAAACATTTGTAAGGTAAAAATGAATCCTCCACAACAATATAGAACATATCTACTTCAGAGATAACATTCAGGCGTTCGTGTTAAAGCTGCGAAACTGGCGCCGTAAAGTAAATTTTAGAAAATTTGCCATGTTTGAACAGCTTTGCATCAAGCTAAAGAATCAGAGACATAATAAATTGTAGACAATCTTACTGGGGAAATTAATGATCACCTTCACGTCGTTGAATCTAAAATTCAACGTTGTTTTCCTGACCAACATGAGTTGGGAAATCATTTCATGCATCTGTGGATGAAGTGCGGGGTGAATGTTTGGAGCTTCGAAATCATTTTTCAGCGCGTGATATATTTCGGGAAAATCGTTGTTTCGGTTTTAATGTTCTATTCGTCATTCGTATCCTGACGTTGCCACGCTTTCTTTCCAAGAATTACTGATATTTTTGCTTCTAGTTTTCTTTGTGAAAGCGAATTTCAACTCTCCTGCAGATCGAGATAGAAGCTAGAAATAAGTTAGACATTCAAGATGACATAAGATTGGCTTTGATAAAACCTCTGTTCAGAATAATAAAACTTAATACGCAGATGCAAGCTCAGTAATGGCATTAAATATACTTATAAAAAAATACCACTTTGTTAAGTCCTACAATATATTTGTTCAAACTGTTGTTTAGGTTAGTTAAATTAAAGATCAGAAACATTTTGTATGTTTAAATGAAAAAAACTTGTAAAAAATCCATGGTAGTCGAATAATTAAGGTAGCATTGGCAACGTGGTAAAGGATTCTAGGAAAAATATGTAATAGGTATTGACGAGTTTTGGTAAAATTTGGGAATAGTCGCCAAAATTGTGCGCATCGCCTGCGGCCCTTTTTAGAGGTGGGTCGCGTACATTTTTAGAAAATCGAAAAATAGTCACACACAGAAAAGGTTGGGAACCACTGCTCTAGTAGAAGACAGCCCTATTGCACCTAAAATTGTGGTTTCTAAAGGGTCGATGAACAAATTGGTTTTATTTATATTCCAGACGAGGTGCGGTTTTCAAGATCATCTAAAGTTTTTTTTTTAATTGAAACACAAACCAATTAATTATATGGATATACATCACTACAATAACGAAAACAAAATAAAAAATACTAATCTAGAAACCTTACAACTTTTTTGGGATACACCAGGTACATCATACCTGCTTTCTTTCCGTATTTAAACATAAAACAAAAAAGAGGCGACCAACATTAAAATCAAATTTTATCAAAATTAAAAAAATCCATGAGAAAATGTATAGGTATTGTGACTCTTTCCCTTGGGTTCTGATAGAAGCACAACTTTTACTATTTTAAAAATTGCTCTCTTTATTCCTTATCACTGTATACAATTAAAGACACTAAACTACTCTCATAACTTTACAACTAACAGACCTTTACAATTCAACACTCAATGATTAACTGCAACACGCGTTTTGCGCGCTATTTATATCCAGTCGAACATATATCGGGACTATTCCGGAAGCGTCCGCGCTGGTTCTCTATTATTCTCGGCCTGGTCGCACTATATAGGGAAAATAACAGGAATCTTCTCGGTGGGAAATAACGTAGACGAGGCAAAGCTAGTTGTATAGGGTAGTCCAATAACATACAGATGGCCGCTAGCCGTGATGGTATAAATATCTCATGTATATTAATACCTATAAATTTTCTCAGGCCAAGGGTGAAAAAATCACGCAAGTGCCAAGCCCTTAGTCAAAAATCCGGGTTTTTTTTTGAGGTGTAATGCTCTCTTATGCACACCCACGGTTGAGGGTAGTGCGGGACTCTCCTCTCTGGGCATACCCACTAAAATTTCACCATCTTCCATTGATGCTAGTGACTCTTGTCACTCTTACATCATCCTTCATTGGCGTGTTGGCCTCCTGTTTTTCTTGATGATTCTAGGCAGGATGTTGTGTTTGTGATATGATGTTTTGGAGTGTGTGTTAGTGGGTTAGTTATTTTTGGGTTTTTTTCTGTAGTATTTAGCTACAGTTTTTAATGGGTTAGTAAGTGTTAGTATTATTTTTGGTGGTTTTTTATTTTTATGATTTTTTTTATAATTTTTATTTTTATGTGTTTTTGTGTGTTTATTGTGGCCCTCTTACGGTGGTTCTCGTAGGCTTTTGAGCCGGTCTTCCCCGTCAAAAAGTGATGTTATTAGTGGATTTGTGTGATTGAGTACTTGTTCTAAGAATCTACCATGTCGGTTTGTTAGGTGTCGGTGAATTGTTTCGACTTTTAGGTCGGCGTGTATGTTAGTGTTGCGAATGTACCATGGTGCATTTGTGATTTGTCTTAGTGTTTTGTTTTGGAAAACTTGTAGTTTTTTCTTGTTTGTTTTGCTTGTGTGTATGTATGCAATAGCTCCGCAGAGAACTTAGGGTTTGATAACTTGGTCGTAGAGTAGTAGTTTGTTTTTGATTGATATTGAACTATTTCTGTTAATTAAAGGATAGAAGGCTTGCTTTGCTGCAATGCCTATGTTAATTTTGTTTTGAATGTGTTGATTAAATGAAAGTTTGCTGTCTAGAGTTATCCCTAGATATTTGAGAGTGTTGTTCCACCTTATCTCGGTGTTTCCTAGGTTTAAATTTGCAGGTAATCCACGTGTTTTATCGTTATTACTTTTGATGTTCCAAGTTTCTGCCCAGTCGTCTATAGAATTTAGGTGTTGTTGTACATGTATTTTGAGTATTGCTGTGTTTTTGAGTGTCGAATATATGCAGATGTCATCTGCATATATTGAGAGTTGTACGTGTGGGTGTCTGGGTACATCCGCTGTGAATAGCGAGTATAATGTTGGGGATAGTTATATAGTTTGTGAATGAGTCCCTCATGCCACACTTTGTCGAACGCTTTTTCGATGTCGAGGACTACAACTGCGGTTGATGCTCGCCTTTGCAGTCCTCTAGTCGCATCCTCAACCAGTCTGGCAAACTGCAGCTCCGTGCTGTGGTTTTTCCTAAACCCAAATTGTTCATTTGGGAATAGATTGTGTTCTGCTATGTGAGTGTTTAATCTGCTTAGTATGAGGCGTTCTGTTAGCTTGCTCAAGGTAGAGAGCAAGCTAATAGGTCGCCAGTGTTGTGGGAATGTTAGATTCTTGTTTGGTTTTGGGATGAGGATTATTTTTGCTTTTTTCCAGGATGCTGGAAAGTGTTTCAGTTGTAGTGTCTTGATTATTTTGTATGTTAGCTATCGTATTGCTACGTCTGGTAGGTTTTTGAGTGCTTTGTTTTGTATGTTGTCTAGTCCTGGAGCCTTTTTTGGGTTTAGTTGTGCAATTAATTGCGCAACTTCGTCGGTGTTTGTTTGTTGTGTTTCGTCTTCTGGATGTTCGTTAGTTTCGGTCATGATTGCTCTGTATGATCTCTCTATGGCCGCTTCGTGATCAATATTCTGCGCTCCATCTCCCAAGGTGAATTGGGACACCAGCGAGTCTGCGAAGGCCTCGGCCTTCGCTTCGCTGGAGTACGCCATGCCCCTCAAGCCATGGATCGCCGGATATATCATCTTGCCTTTATGTTGCATCGTTTTAGCTATTCTCCATAGAGAGTTGTTTTGTATGTTTAGTGTTGTTAGGTAGTATTCCGTCCATTTGTTGTTTTTGTGTTTTTTTATGTCCGTTTTTATTGTGTTTGTTAGTCTGTTTCCTTGTCTGTAGAGTTGTGCGTTGGCTGTTAGTTTGGCTCGTCTTTTCAGTCTGTTTCTCAGTCTTATGTTTTGCTTTATGTTTTCTGGTAGTGTATATGGGTTGCTTTGGCTTGTGTGTATTGTTTTCTTTGCTGTGCTTAGTGCTGTGGTAACTCTTCGGTGAAGCTTACAACTTGGTTGTCTAGCTCCGCCTTAGAGTTTATGTGTGGTATTGGTTGTATGTTATCTATTAAGTGTTTTTTGAAAATGTTCCAGTGAATGAATGTTTGTGTGTGTGCTCGTGCGTTTTCGTATATGTTGTTTATTGTGATGCCAATCGGAGAATGATTTGAGGCAGATAAACCCTCCAGATTGTCTATCACATCATTGTGTGGAATGTTTTGTGTAATGGCAATATCTAGTATGTCGGTTGATTCGCCGCGAAAGTGTGTTGATTCTGTGGGAGCGAATACAGTGTAATGTAGCGTTTCTGCGGACCTGCGTAACATAGTACCATTCGGATTCGTGGTTCTACATCCCCACGTCCTGTGTTTTGCGTTGAAGTCCCCGGCCGCTAAGACCGGGTATGTGTAATCGAATAGTTTTTCTAGTGGTGATTGTGGTGTGCGTATAGTGTCATGTATGATGCTATTTTTTATGAAAATGGCCGTACCACCTCCCACGCGGTCCGGTCTATCATTTCTATATATTCTATAGTTTTGTACGTGTAAATGCGAGTGTGGGCGTAGATAAGTTTCTTGTACTAGCGCTATGTCTATGTTGTTCTCAATCAGATATTCCGCAAACTCGTATCTCTTGGGATAGAGGGAGTTCGCGTTCCAACTGATCAAGAATAGGTGAGTAGGTGTATTAGCCATTGAGATTAGCGAATAATCTCAATGTTGTGCTGTTCTGGATTAGTGTGGTTATAGTGTTTATTTTTGCTGTTAGCGTTAGTGTTAGTGCTAGATTTTGGTGTAGTGTTTTGAGTGATTGGTTTTGCCAGTTGGGTGTAGGTGATGTTACTGTTCACTGGCCGTGTCTGTGTGATGGGTCGTTTTTGTTTGTTATTGGGGTTTTTCGGGCAGGTTGAGTAACTTGCCGGGTGTTCCTCCCACAGTTGCAACACTTTGACGAGGTATTCATGGACTTTTTACAGTCCCTATAGTGATGGTTGCCAGCGCATTTGTGGCATACTGGGGCTGCGTGGCAGTTTGTGATATAGTGGCCAAATTGTTGGCACCTGTGGCACTGATTGTGCACACGATGCTGGCTGCCTCTCTGAATATCGACAACTACTGGCATGTAGTTTATACGAGTTACGTTGAGGAGGTTACTGTCGTTTTGGGGAATTAGGACTTTTAGGAGTTCTGTGGCGATGTTTGTCCTTGCTCCGGTTTTTAGCCAGAACATTTCTTGGGGGGAATAGCCCTTGGCAATGAGATCGTCCTTGATGTCCGACATAGGGATGAGAGGGTCGAGACCCTTTATTATGAGGTTTAGTTTCCTATCCTCAGATAGGAAATAAGAGTGATATGGGTATTTTTTGTTGGTCAAGTAAGTGGTGGTCCTTCTGTGATCACCTGGGGTGGCGGGGGTGATTTGGATCCCCAGCCTGGATTTCTATTAGTCTCCGAAATTCATTTTCGAGTACTTCATGTCTTGATGTATTTTTACCCAGTGCTCTGGGCATCTGATGATTATGGGCACCACATCGGATTTTTTGCCACTTTTCGGGGGCTCTGAGGCTGGGGGGCTGGCTAGGGGGGCGACTCCCAGATGTTTTTGATCGACTCCTGTGTAGTCACATTTGTCGATCTTGGAATATTTGGCCTAGGGGTTAGCTTATGGGTTTTGATTTGTGGAGGGCTTTGTGCCCTAGGCCGTTTGAGTGGCGGAAATTCTCTCTCCTTTGATGGTGGCTGTTCGGAATCAGAAATGGTATCCATTTCTTCCTCCATGGGGGCGGCTGCGACTGAGAGGGGCGATTGTGATATGTGAGTGTGTGTGCTAGTGTTTGTATGTTTTCAGTGTTTTTGTGAATTACGTGTAGTGTGTCTATTAGTGTTTCTTTGTATTTGTCTTAATTTGAGCGTATGTTTTCTATTGTTTTGTTAGCTTTGTCTAGGTCTTTTTTGAGTTGTACTATTCTTTCAGTAAGTTTATCGTTTTCGTCTTGTAATTGTTGGTTATGTTCTTCGAATCTGCGTATGTGTGTCTGTTGTTTTTCAAGTTGGTTGTTTTTGGCGGTGTGTTTTGCTATTTCTCTGGCTGATTCTAAGTTAAGTGATAATTGTGTTGTGTTTGTTTTTGAGTGTGGTTGGGTGTGTAAAAAATCCGGGGTGAACACACTCAAGTGTGACATGGCTTTAAAACAGACATAGCTAAATATACATTATTAATTCTCAATGCTTAACTATATAAATACGGATCATAACTACTTGTAACTATTTGTTTTAATAAAAAAAAATTAAACTAAGTCTGAAAAGTAAATATCAATTTCAATGAGTTCATAGTAGGGCCCGGAATGTTCAAAATATAGGTATTCGAAAAGTTGAATAACTCGAAAATCTATTCGAATAGTGGAATATTCGAATTGTCGATTTTTTTAACTGAAAAGAAAATTTTAATTTAGATATAGAATAGTCGAATATTCGCATATTTTAAATATTCGAATACAATTCAGAGCCCTAAATTATCATTTAAAATAAAGCACATGTCCATTATGTCCATTTTTCCTCACTTTACGGGGTAACTCGCTTAATTTTAGGGGTTGCTATTTTCCCGACACTTGCTACTTTTTTGTGAAACAAACATGCCGTCAACGAAAATTTCATAGCCCTCTTGGGTTTTGAGATACCCGGTGAATTTGAAAATTATCACTTTGGACACAACCCCTATCTCTCAGTTGTCTTTTAACTTATTAGATAGCTGAATATAGAACTTTTTCCGTAGACGTAGTGGCGTAGTTTGTTTTCTTCGTGCGCCATCCGTTTTAAAGTTATAAGCAAACATATGTTTTTTTAATAGAACACCCTGTATATCTAGTTAAATTAGACATTTTCTGGGATTTCCAAAATTATATGACAGTATATATTTATGTTTAAAACTAGCTGAATAAACTATAGTTTCCTCCAAATACATTATGTTATTATTTAATAGTAATAGCGCTGATGAGAAAAAAGAAACATTTTTGGATATTATTTATTCTGAAGAAACATACCTTAATATTAAACAGTATAAATAATTAATAATAATTTAAGTTTTTTTATATCATACATTAACAACAACATAAACAGACATTTTTAATGGCTATAGAAATTGCTGAAAATGATTACCGTTTTCTCTAACACATAAATCGCACATATTGTTTATTTGTTTAAAAACGTTCATGCGTATTATTGGACGTCTTTATAAATTTTGAAATGCGACGGTATAATGGCTTCACGAAGGTCATGTGGGTTGCGGTGACGCTTGGCATAAATTGTGTTTTGTAAGTAAACCCCAAAAAAAAGTACAAAATAGACAGATCGGGTGATCGCGGGGGCCATCTTACTGGTCCATGAGTACCTAACCATTTTTCAGGAAAACGGTTATCTAAAAAGAGGCGAATTGTGAGGGAATTATGAGCAGGCGCTACTTCCAGTATACCTAGATACCGGCCTGCTAAAAGACTTCCTGCATAAATTCTATATTCTATTTGTCCACCCAAAATTAAACATGAGACGCTGAAGCCAAAACTACCATGCCGTTCAGGTTCAAATATGGGGTGAGAGTTTTCTTGGTGCCAGTGTCTAGTATTGTATTTGTTAAAGATGCCTTGAGAAATACGCCTCATCGGACCATATTACTGAAAGAGCAAAATGTTTGTTTACTTTAATTTGTTCTAGATACCAATTGCAAAAACTTAGCCTATGTTCAGCATCTACAGGGTGTAAGTTCTGAACAATACGTGTTTTGTAGGGTATAAACTTATATTTTTTAAATATTTGCTGAGCTCTGCTTTTAACGACCCCAATTTCTGCTTCAATGGCCCTAAATGATGTTGATGGATATGTCTACTAATTAAAAATCTACAAGGTATTCCATTAAAGAAAAACATATATTTGCTTTATACCTTTAAAACGGATGTCACACGAAAAAAACAAATTACATCACTGGATTCTACGGAAAAAGTTCTATGAGAATACATTTTCAGCTATCTAATACGGGAGGTGTGTCAATAATTGTGAATGTGATAATTTTAAAATTGACACGGTATCTCAAAAAAACCAAGAGGGCTATGAAATTTTTGTTGTCGGCATGTTTCGTTTCACTATGAGAATCGATTTGGAAGAGTTCGACTTTAAGGTAGACTACATAAAAGGGAAAGACAATGTGGGAGCTGACGCCTTGTCTAGAATCACCGTGGACGAATTAAAAGAAATAACCAACAAGTCCGTACAAGTATTAGCAATAACAAGAGCAATGTCAAGGAAAGACAATAAAAAAGAAACAAAAACCATTGAAAAACACAAGACCGACATTCCAGAACCAAAAAATTTAGAAACCCTAGATAATGTCAGTACAATTAAATTACCTATGGTGAAATTCGACGTTAAGCCCAACTATCTTAGGATAGCCTTGAGGACAAAAAGTCGACCAAACGCCGAAAATTACGAAAATAAAATTATGATCACTAACGGCAATATGTCGCTAGGGACAATACTGTCTAAGCTCGAACTAATGGCTGGCTATCATGATATTTATAAGGTTAAGCTAAAAGCAAATGACCAAATATTTAAAATGTGCACAATAAATAAATTTAAAGAAATAGGGAATAAAATATTGAAGAATTTAAATATTATCTTATATAAGGATCCAATTTTTATCGCGAGTCGCGACGATAAAACAAACTTAATTAGACAATTTCACGATGATTCACTTACGGGAGGACATTGTGGACAAAAAAAACTTCTTAAAAAATTAAGAACCAAATATCGTTGGAAACGAATGTCAAAAGACGTAGCGAACTACGTAAGAAATTGTGTTAAATGCCAATTAAATAAAAAGAAAGTAACTCATGTGGAACCCATGATTATTACACCTACTCCACAGCGAGCTTTCGACATCGTATGCATTGATACGATTGGCCCGTTCCAGAAAACATTCCAAAACAACCAATACGCAGTTACGATCCAATGCGAGTTAACAAAATACGTAAAAATAGTACCAGTACCAAATAAAGAAGCAAAGACAATCGCAAAAGCAATAATGGACGAATTCATACTTACATATGGACCAATGAGAGAAATTAGAACGGATATGGGTACAGAGTACAGGAATGAGGTATTGCAACAATTGACAAAATTATTAAACATAAATCACAAATTTTCGACAGCATATCATAGTCAAACCATTGGAGGATGTGAACGAAATCACAAAGTCCTTAATGAATATGTACGTATGTATATTAACGAAGCAAAAACCGACTGGGACGAACTAATCAAATACTACAGTTTCTGCTATAACACTACGCCCAGCGCATATCACAATTATACTTCATTTGAACTAGTTTTCGCACGAAAAGCGGAATTGCTTGAGAATCTGTTAGGAGACAAAGTTGACCCTGTATACGACACAGACGCTTATTATCAGGAAGTTCGACACCTGATACAAGCGACAAACATTCGCGCTCAGCAGTATTTTGCAAAAGCTAAAGAGTTGCGGAAACTGACCTACGATAAAAAAGCTAATCAATTACAGCTTAAACCAGGTGATCTAGTTATATTAAACAACGAGAACCGAACCGAACAAAAAGTGGATCCTTGGTACAAAGGTCCTTTCTCCATAACGAATATAGAGGGAGTAAATTGCACGATACAAGAGGCAACGGGAAAAAAGCAAACTGTACATAAAAATAGAATCCAACCGTTTGCAAATCTGTAGACACAATTGCCATACTTTTATTCAATTATTTTTGTAAATTAATTTTAAGTAGTGCCGAAGAACACTTACGCGAGTGCATTGCATTAGAATAACATATAACCCAATGTACATTCTACTTAACATAGGTATAAGGCATAACGTAATTTTCCTTCTACTTTAATGTATATATTTTTTCATGTATATATTTTTCTACCTTTTATGTAAATATTTATTAGATTTTTAATTATTCTTTGCATTTGGGCTGGCCAGCCAAGCAAAAAAAAAAGCAACCGCAGTTATAACTTAGATAATAAAATTTTTTTGCATAATAAAAGAAAAACCCTTGCCGAGTCAAGTGAAAAAAAAACCCTAAATATTAGTATTTTGTTTGGAAAGAACAATTATTTTAACATTTCATTATAAGTAATAATATTGTATAGCTTATGTTTTTTTTAGAAATATGTACAATTAGGTTTACTCGAATGTTCTCATTTTTGCCACAACAAAAATAAGGAACATTCCCAAAAGAGGGGAGGTGTAGGGTATCAAGAAAACACTCCGTATTTCAGAAATTAGACCAGTGAAGGTAATCCGTCCGGGTCGAGGTTTAAGCGAAGGTTATTTATATTATCTGGTACACGTAATATTATTGTTTCAATTCAACGAACGCGCTACCAAACGCCGACAACAAGGATGACTTAACCTTGACGACCTTGCACTGTTATTATATTAATATATACAAGTCTTAAACCTACATCAACTCGATATATATAGGAGATTAGAAGACTGAGGAACAATCGGTATTAATTAGTATGAGCAGTATTATACAACATAATATAATGATAATCATAGCGAGAATTATAAGTAATAATTAATGTGAATACAGAACTCAAATATTACCTGGAGTATTATTCAAATGAGTAAAAGGATTCTACAAAAGTAGGAAAGTTTCGCGAAGACTGCAACCCTCTATCTTTGAAATTAAGCGAGATACCCCGTATAAGTTTCGAAAAATGGACACCCTGCACATCTACATACATACACGGATAGAGGGCCCCAGAATCAAGACAAAAAGTCATTCTATGGATTATTTTTATACAGAACGCTCAAAAACTACGAAAACATGTCTTTTAGTATCAAAGTAATTTTGAAAATGAATTGTTTAAAGAGACGTAAATTTAAATTACTTATATCTTTTTTGTGTGATAAACAGTTTGACATTCAAACATTTGAATAGTCGAATAGTTAAATAGTTGAATATTCTAATAGTCAAATATTCGAATAACCGATTAGTCAAATATTCGAATAGTAAATTTTTTTATTAAGCAAAAAATTCGAATTTAGAATAGTCGAATATTCGAATTAATTGAATGCAATTCCGAACCCTAGTTAATAGAACAGCTAGCCTCTGCCACAATGTATGCCTTCTTTTTGCAAAACAAGTAAGGTGAAAACATTCTTGGATAGTCTTTCAAATCCTATTCTTGAGGTTGTTATCACACACTGTCTTTAGGAATAATTTTTTAATGTAATTTATTATTCTGAAATATATAAATTGTTGTAAGCTGTTTTTGTACTCACGGCAGTTTTGACAGCATAGTAGTTAATAATGTTCGCGGTCAATTGTAATTTTCATAAAATTTTCATGTTATGTTCAAATGAATTTTTGGCCAAATCTCAAACGGATGATATTTAATATTAAATCACGGTGCATGTCTGTTTTAATGCAACTGACTATTTTATTTAAATTTAGTTAAAAATATCTAATCGTGCTGTTTATAATAATAGGATCTGCTTCCCTAATGATACAGTCGTCTATAAATTAATAAAAATAACCACTATACAATCATTTTAAAAGTAAATTCAGTTATTATGTCACGCAATTTAGGATAGGATATTTAAAATCACTTCGGATTAATCTAACAAATTCCCATGCTTACGTATCCCTTTCTTGTACTCCACATCGTTAGATAGGTTTTTGAGTATTCCCTTGTCCAGAAAGATCAGCATACTTAGAGAACTCCGATAGTCACAAAAGACATATCCATTTTTGTATCTTGCTGGGTTCCATGTACAGGGGTCCCAAATTCGAGCCTCATCATTGGGATCTCGGAAACTAGAAGAGATACGAGGTCGGTTAAATGGAGGCATAGTTGCGCGATTTGGTGCTGATTAAAATGCCACCTTACAAGTTTAAAAATTCCGAACACTTCCGAAGATTTTTGCAAAAAACCGAATATTCGCGATTTAATTTTAATTTTTTTATGACTTTATTAAATAGATATAACAAAATAAATTGCACAATCTCATTGTTACTTTTTCTGTTCTACAAGATGGTGTTATTAGATTTTCAAACCGACGTTTCGTTTTTGAGCTGTCATCATCAACTTTGTTTTTTTAAATACGGCCCTGGATTTTTTAGTACGGATTTTAAGAGCCTCTAAGCTCCCAAAGTCAATGATGTATCGCACTTATTCGAAAAATTCGTATTAATGAAATTTTTCATAAGAACTCATGTGTCAGAGAGAGACAGAAAACAGATTTTTGGTAAGATCTTAACATTCAAAAATCATTAAAATGATTTTTTCGAAAAAGTGCGATACAACAATGAGAATGTGAAATTTATTATTTGTTCCAGATCTAATCCCACACAACTATTTACTTGGTAAATTGCTAAAAATATAGCCTAGAACCTATGGTTTGAGGGTTGACACTTTAATAATTATATTATTATTAATCACTTCTTATGTTAGTTTTTAAGCTTTATTTATGCAAGGCGTTAATGCGTAAAAAAAGGTTTTTGTTTTTAATCCTATTAAAAATCTATTTTCTGTCTCTCTCCAACACATGAGTTCTTATGAAAAATGTCACTAAAATGAATTTTTCGAATAAGTGCGAGATATCATTGGTTTTGGGAACAGAGCAGCTCTTAAAATCCCTAATAAAAAATCCAGGGCCGAATTTAAAAAAACAAAATTGATGATGGCAGCTCAAAGACGAAACGTCAGCTTGAAAATCTAATAACACCATCTTGAAGAACAGAAAAAGTAGCAATGAAAATGTGAAATTTATTTTGATATATCTATTCAAATAGAGTCATAAAAAAATAATAATTAAATCGCGAATATTCGGTTTTTCTCAAAAATCTTGGGAAGTATTCGGAATTTTTAAACTTGTAAGGTGGCATTTTAGTCAGCATCCAACTGCGCAACTTTGACTCCATTTAACCGAACTCGTATCTCTTCTAGTTTCCGAGATCCCAATGATGAGGCTCGAATTTGGGACACCCTGTACACAAGATAAATTATTATTGATAATAAATGCCCTTTCTGTTAACTTTTATATTCGGAGAGATACAAAAGAACATTTAATAGAAGATTCATGTTTACCTTACAAATCTTTGCCTTTGTCTCCACCTGTATGTACAATTTTGGGAAAGTCGAGCCGCTTCGGCTCTCGCTAAACAGCACAAGTGCTAGTTTAGTGACCCTAATGAAGCTGAAAAACCTAAAAGAAACTGGAAAACGTTCGACGTTTCAAGGATCAAATCTGCCCCCGTTGTCAAGAACGAACAAACTTAAAAATGGAAATGGTTAGTAAATGCAAATAATAGTAAAAAATTCGTGGAAAATTGTCAAGTTTTGAATTGACTTTGACAAGTTCCCAATAATAATGCCATATCGCATAATTTCTGGTTACTGGTATTTTAGGTTAGTGTGATATTGAGGTGTTATTAGTTAAATAATTGATTCGTTTGTGAGATGTTATAAATCTACAATTTTTACGTTTTTTAGACGGTGGTTTGTTTGCTAAAATATTTGAAGGGTTCCATTATAGTCTGTGATCGTTATCAAATGCCTGTTGACAAATAGGTGATTTGTGGAATTGTGTATTTTTAATATAAGTTTGGTGTTCTTTTATACATTTTGATAATGGTCTACAGGTTTCATGCATATTCATGGTATCTTTGAGATAACATTTTTAGTAATTTGATTTTCATTGAGTGGTTTTGTATTTGTTAGTTTGAATCTAAGAGTGTTTTCTATTTTGAAAATAGTACGAATGTTAAATTTATTACCTATTCGTTTTATTTTGTCTAATAAACCAGGAATATAAGGAATAATAGGGTTCGTAATAGGTCCATTTTAATTTTGTCCAATATTTGGTCGTTCAACCTCAATAAAGCATTTTTGAATGAAATGAATATGATAAATATTATTAATCAAAACTTGCTTAAAAATTCTTTTTCTGTGCTGAAATTTTGATTATTATAATTTATTTTCATTCGATCATATAGACTTTTTACGACCCCCTTTTTAACCATTATTGGGTGATTTGATTGAAAATTTAAATATCTGTTGTATGTGTAGGTTTTCTGTATATTTTTGTTTCGAAACTATTCAAGTCTTTTTTTTATATGAATGTGAAGAAATTTTGGTGTTAATATGATTTAAGAAAATCGTTAAGAAAATGTTCGTTATATGGATAAATTGAAAAAATGTCACGTTCTGTAGTATCTTTATTTTGTATTGTGTAATTACAGTCATAGTTTCATAGATTTAATAAATAAAAATAAATTAGTAATTTAAAATTAAACTTACAGAACCAAATTTTACCCATTGATTTCAATCGCATTTACAGCTGCGTTCACAACAGTTATTAAATAAATTTTGATAAACAATTACGTATTCATATAAATACATTTGATAATCTCATTCAAGAAAAATTAAATAAAGACATTTCTGATGGCAAAAATAACGACTTTATTGAAAAACTGTAATCAATTTGCCTAATAGAATAGGGTATCTGATGTTGATTAACTTGTTCTTTCTAAAGGTTTAAATTACTCAGTTATACCTAAAGTTGAAATTAAGAAGAATTTAGAGTTAGAACTAAAAGCACACTAGAAAAACCATTTAAAATTAAACAAAACTTAGCAACAAATCAGAAAATGATACTAACCTTGGTGAACGTACAAAACTTAATATTGACACCATACTTAAATCACTTACTTTTTGCGTAAAAACTACATATTTTCAATAAAATACCAACTACTATCAACAAAACGATGGAATGGCTATGGGTTCGCCTCTATCACCTTTATTAAGTAATAGTTTTGTGGAAAATTTTGAATTAAATTGGCGCCGGCTACAACACACTACTGGTTTGAATTAAATTTTGTTGAAAATTATCAATATATATACCTTTAATTTGGTGGCGTTATATAGATGACATGTTTTCAATTTATCCATATAACGAACATTTTCTTAACGATTTTCAAAATCATATTAACACCAAAGAAACTACAATCCAATTCACTATAGAAAAAGAAATTAATGAACAACTTTCATTTCTTGACATTCTTATAAAAAAAGACGATTAGTTTCGAAACAAAAATATACAGAAAACCTACACATACAAATAGTTATTTAAATTGTAAATCAAATCACCCAATAATGGTTAAAATGGGGGTTGTAAAATTGTATATGATCGAATGAATACAATTTGAAATATTCAAAATTTCAACACAGAAAAGGGATTTGTAAGCAATGTTTTGATTAATAATAACTATCCTATCGATTTCATTCAAAAATGCTTTATTGAGTTTAAACAACCAAATATTAGACAAAATCAAAATAGACCAATTACGAACCTCTTTCACCTCTTATATTTCTGGTTTATCAGGCAAAATGAAGCGAATGGGTAATAAATTTCACATTCGTACTGTTTTCAAAACAGAAAACACTCTTAGATCCAAACTATCAAAAGCAAAACCACTCAATGGAAATGAAATTACTAAAAATGTTATCTATGAGATACCATATGAATGCAACACATTTTATATAGGTGAAACCTGTAGACATTTTGATAATGGTCTACATTCCTAGGCCATTATAAAAACGTATAAAAGAACACCAATCTTATATTGAAAATACGCAATTCCACAAATCAGATATTTGTCAACATGCATTTGATAACGATCACGGAATACAATGGAACGCTTCAAGTGTTTTAGCAAAGAAACCATCATCTAAAAAAAAGTAAAATTAAAGAAAGTGCTTTAATTTTATTAAATAGAGGTGTATGTGTTGCTTCAACTTCTGTTAGTTTTAACAGCACCTGGCTGCTTTTGCTAAAAACTGAAGTTGATAAGGGACAGTTAAACATTAACTTATTCTTTTAACAAAAATCATTGAATTCTTCTTAAGCGCATAACACCAAATTGTAGATATATAACACCTCACAAACGAATCAATTATTTACCTAATAACACCTCAATATCACCCTAACCTAAAAGACCAGTAACAAGTAATTATATGATATGACATTATTATTATCATCTTGTCAAAGTCATTTCAAAACTTGACAATTTTGGATGAGTTTTTTCCTGTTATTTGCAATAACTAACAATTTTCATTTTTAGAAGTTCGTTCTTAAGAACGGGGGCAGATTTGTTCCTAGAAACGTCGACCGTTTTCCAGTTTCTTTTAGGTTTTTCAGCTTCGATAGGGTCACTAAACTAGCACTTGTGCTATTTACACCCTGTAGCCAAAGCCCAAGCGGCGCTGCTTTCCCAAAAATTTTACATACAGGTGGAGACAAAGGCAAACATTTGCAAGGTAAATATGTAATAGAAGAATTGTAAGGTTTTCAATACCATGTTTACATAAGTTATGAAAGATCATGAATCGAGCATTACATTACATTTGGTAATGAGCTACTCATTAATTTTTTATTTATTTTATAGAATTTCTCACTAATCGCAAGGCTGTCCTTTTTTATGTTTTATTATAAGTTCTGGCATTTATTTTTAATGTTCTTAAAAATGGCATGATAATGTCTTATTCTTAAAATGGGAAATCTAACTTTAATGAAGAATTCATTAAAAATGGAAGAAACAGAGATTCTACGAAATTATAGAAAGTATTATAATGGAATAAGGAGAATTTTGGAAGTGAATTATTTTGAAAACTCTGCCAGGATGTTTTGTGAAATCCCTTTTTAACGAAGAAATACAATGATTCAAAAAAATAACCAAAATTCGAAAAACAATGAATTGTTTAGTATGTGAAACCCAATTTAACGTCATATTTTCACAAGGTAATCGAAACGCATAGTTAAAAATAGAAACAGAATTTTGTCGAATATTTATATTTATAAAAAATAATTTTAAATGATTATGATCATTTTCTCAGCATGAAAATTTTTATTATAAATGAGAATTATTGAATTAAATGTAACTCGACTAAATCCGCCAATATATATTTGGGAATTTACAATTCCAATTTCTTAACAATGTCTGTGAATGAAGCCTCATCTTGTTACCTAAATGTTTCTAGGTTCTATTTCCTGCCATAACATCTTACTAGATGTATTAAGACCCATTAATTGAGCTGCGAGGGCGTTGCAGAATATGAACAATTAGCATAATATTTGAAAATAGTTTTTAAATCTGCTTGATTTCAAATAAAGAATATTACCACTTCGTTAAGTAAATTTTAAACTTACACCGAAGGTTTCAGATAAGTGCAATAAACAGAATGCCTATTAATTTTTTAGGCTTATATGTCTGCTGTGTAGAAAATTAAATAGTTTGGACCAGTTTTCAGCTCAAATCCGATTTAATACGTCCTGCGATATAAATGACTAGTTTCTGGCATATGTCCAAGTAAATAGGCAATAGAAATGAATCATTAAATTGAAAATAAATAAAGTAGTACTAAAGGTATTAAAATTATATCCCTACCAAAAGCAATCACTTTTAATTGAACATTTACGGCGGTCTGTTATAAAAAAGGACTTATCAATATTTTTTACAATAAAACTATGTACTAATAAAAGTGGAAATGCATCGTCTGATAATTGCATGCATCGCCTGACCGCAATTTGCCTAAATTTCTAGGGTAGGAAACACGCCGTTAGAATATATTATATTTTGTATCAGAATTTGGCATTTAATTCGTAGAGTTCTTCGCATTCAAAATCCATATAGAATACAGCACATAAGTTAAAATTGTTCTTTGTAGGTTTCACCTAGAATTTGGTGGTGTCTTAAATCATTTATCTTCAAGAATCACCGTTATTCCGACACAAAATAATTAGATAATTGATAAAAGCTCTTGTTATGAAATAGAGTTTTACACGGAAAGTGTCGAATTAATGATTACGCTCGATTTTCCTTGTGTTCGAACCTACATGTGCGACTGGTGAAATGTTTCAAAATTTGAAGTCAAGCAAATACTCAGGGGAGATTCTCACTTTCTTGTCCTAAATGATTCAGGTACAATGGCTGTGGAGTAGGAAGATATCAAAGATGTATTGATAATCTCAAATTGCTATTCGACCTCCGTGGGTGTAACTAGAGACTAAAGAATGGAGGAAAACTAACTCTCTTGGCCAGGTGCGATAACTTTTTACAATAAATATTTGAGAGGTTCTGATCTAATAGATCAAAAAAATATCAACATACGATTTAGACAGAAAATCTGCAAAGTGGTGGAAAGAAGTTTTCTTCAAATTACCCATGGCCGCGATAATAAATTCAAGGATAATTTTTTGTGAATTTAAGAACAAAAAATTCCAATAGCTGATCAACTTATTTCCTTGGAAAGGACAGATGCGACTATCGAATGTCATACTAGTGGTCGATCTAGTAGAATCACTAAAAGACGAAAGGTGATGGTAAATTTGAGAATCATCACGAAGATGTTGCCATTATTAGGCCAAAAGATAGAACGCCGTACGATAACCACGTGCTTTACCTGTAACTTACTTTTAAGCAAAAAATTTTTTATACCGTTAATTCATAATTTACCATGTATTACTACATTTGTTCTGTAATATTATCGTCTCTGAGCACTGATGTTTTTTGTCTCAGCGAAAAACACTGATGGAAAAAATGCCCCGTGCCTTTCAAAACTTCTTATAAATTAAAAATAAGTAAGCTACTCTTAACACCAATATAAAATAAAAAAATGCATATATTCTTGAAAAAAGATATTCCGTATTGAAAGGGCTAAATGCTTGTGAATATCATGGTTGCATACAGCCAATATCCTAAAAATCGAAACACTGAAACGTGGAACGTCCGAAGTATGTTCCAGGCTGGAAAGACAGAAAATACAATCAAGAAAATGCGACGTTTAAATATTGACATCCTAGGTATAAGGGAAATGAGGTGGCCAGGTACTGGACAGTGCGTGATCGATCAACATCAAATTTAGTATGCTGGAGAAGTTAGCACGTAACATTGAAACGCTGTTGCTATAATAGTGACCAGGGAAATTAATTGCCATCCTTGGATTTGTGCCTGTAGAATAGAGTAGCGATGATTAGGCTAACCAGAGACAGTGCAAATTAAATCTGATCCAAGTTAATGCACCAACTACTGAAAGTACCGAGGAAGAACTAGAGACCTTTTACAACGACTTAAGCAAACACAAAAATATGAGATAGCTCTTTTCATGGGAGATTTAAATGCAACAGTCAGCAGTGAAGCCGACGAAGACGTAGTAGGGAAGTGCGGACTGGGAGCCAGAAATGAAAGAGGAGAAGCATTGATTTAATTTTGTAAAGAAATCAAATATACAGTTATGAATACCTTCTTTAAATTACCACCCCGCAGACTTTACACATGGAAGTCACCAGCGGACAATGTACATGGTATTGTTAGAAATCAAATTGATTATGTATCAATAAACAAAAGATTTCGAAACGCTCTAACATCAGCGAGAACCTATCCAGACGCAGACGTTACAACCGACCCTAACCTATACTATTAGGAACGCTAAAACTCCGAATAAAGAGACTAAAACCAGCACAACAGAGGACACGACCCGACACGTACAGACTTAAGAACGAGAATACGAAATAACACAGTATCCAAACGAGAAAATAGAGGACATCAAACAAGATACAAATATCCAAATCGAATAAAGATGGGATGCTATTAAAAATATAATCATAGACACACAATTAACGAAACTCTACAACAGTTTGATCATTTTGGATGCTGACGATAGAGTAAGAAAATTAAAAGATTACATGCAGTTCCTATGTAATGACGAACAGAGAGGAGATTTAGAATAACGGGCATGAAACAGTGCCCACTATGACTACAGTAGAAGTTATCAATGCTATTAGAAAAGTAAAGAGCAACAAGGCCGTAGGACCGGATGAAGTCTGTAGCGACCTCCTGAAGCTGATACAGGAGGATCATCTGGACATCTTGACTGACCACTTTAATTATGTATATGATATCGGTGTGCTCCCGAGCTAATGACTACGTTCAACGTTTATTCCTATCCCGAAGAAACCAACATCTAAAAAGTATGAAGAATATACATAAATATGCTTAATGAGTCACATACTGAAAATATTCTTAAAAGTCATTCATGTAGGAATTTATCCAAAACTTGAGTAAGATATAAGCGATACGCAATTCGGTTTTAGAAGTCGCCTTGGTACTATAGAAAAACACTATTTAGCTTGAATGTCCTGCACTCGCATCCTGAAGTGTTGCGTGTTCAGGTTTGGACTTTGACTCTCGCTGCCTGTAAGTACCTAGAAGCACTTGAAATGTGGTGTTATCGACGAATGCTTCTAATATCTTGGCCACACCATATAACAAATGCGACAGTTCTCCAACGTATGACCAAGGGGACAGAAGTGATGAGAACTGTCAAAGAGCGAAAATGTTCATACTTTGGTCATATAATGCGTAACGACAAGTACAGTATTCTGCAGCTAATCATGCAGAGGAAGATAGCTGGCAAGAGAGGACCCGGTAGACGCCGAATATCATGGCTTTGTAATTTGAGACAGTGGACCAGGAAAACATCTGCCGATTTATTCCGAGCTACAGTCAACAAGATAAATGGGCTGGAATGATCGCCAACGTTCACTGAGGATATCGCACAACAAGAAGAAGAAAATACAAAAAAAAAATAAAATAAAGTCGGAGAGAGTTTTTTTTATGGCAGTGGCACACACACTAAAGGGAGATCCTATGGCGGTGTGTGTGCGAATATGTTGATTGACACGGTTCTTCAACAGTTGTAGGTTGTAAGTAGTGGAAAACAGATGTCCTGGAAGTGAGTTCCACAGTGATGCAGTGCGCCAGACAAAGGAGTTCTTGTAAAGCAATGTTCTAGGTGTTTCTAGTTGTACGACGAACTGGTGCGCTCTTGCCGTCTGTCGTGACTGTCTGACAGGAGTTGCCAGGAACGGGATTATGCGAGCCAAATCCTGGGAACATCTGCCGTGAAAGTATCTGTAAAACAGAGACATCTCGACCACATGTCTGCGGTGTTCCAGACCATCCAGATTCCGGGTCTACTCCGGGTCGCCGACGAGACGCACAGCTCTCTTCTGAATGAAATCCAGCAGCTTTAGGGTGTGTTTTGGTGCGGCACCCCAGATATGTGAGCAAGATTCCAAGCACGGTCTTATTAGCGTTCTGTAGATCAAGAGCAACTGCTGCGGTTTATAGAGTTTTTTGTTGCGAAATAGCGCACCAAGCTTCTGGGTGGCTGATTTTGCGATGTTAGCAACATGATCATGCCATGACATATTGCTGTTGACCGAGACATCCAGCAGTCCGATTGACGAGGATGAAGGAATGGTCGATCCTGCCATAATGATGTCAGGGCCGGCTGTATTGGCCCTCTTGGTAAACGTTGCTGCTTGGGTCTTTGCTGCATTGAACTGGACTAAATTTCGGTCGCCTCAAGTTTGAACTTTCTCCAGGTCTTGATTAATAGCTGTAATCTGCTCCTGTCTGCGGTGGTGAGTCTCAGTCGCTGGTAAGGGTTTTTCTGATCTAAAGTGGGAGACAAGGGTACTGTCATCTGCAAAACTGTAAACAGGAATATTCGTTTCGATCAGCAGGTAATTAATATAGATGAGGAACAGAGTTGGTGAAAGTATTGCGCCCTGAGGCACGCCCGCGTTGATAGTGAATGTATCCGAGATGTGTCCATCGACTGCAACGTGTATGGATCGGTTCTTAAGGAAACTGGCCAGCCCAGCTGCATAGAGAGGCTGGCAGTCCGAAAGACGGCAGTTTGTTGAGCAGTCCGTCATTGCCAAACTCTGTCGAATGCCTTTGAAATATCCATCGCAATCGCTCGAGACTCTCCGTAGTTTTCCATAGGCCAATATATCTCCTGTCGATCTCTCTTTGCGAAAGCCGTATTGATTATCGCTGATTATTCTGTTGTTCTCGAGGTACTTGAGTAGTTGCTGGTTGACTACACGTTCAATGACATTGGAGATTATTGGAAGCACTTTTATGCAAAAGCTTAAATCAGAATACATTGCATTAGGATAAAGGCTTAATACATCAGTGAGGTAGCCACTGAAACATATTTAGCATCACCAAAAAAATATACCTTACCGATTACATATTAATACGATGCGGATTTTCCGATTCTGATGCTTCTAGAGAGTAAAAAGCTGATTTTGATTAAAGGAATGCCATACGCTTCTACAAAAACACTGTTATAAACGTTCATTTGTATATCTTTATAAATAAAATCGAAAATCGCAAGGAAATCCTATTTAGTATGTTTTATTATAAGTTCTGGCATTTATTTTTAATTTTCTTAAAAATGATATGAAAATGACTTATTCTTAAAATGAGAAATGTAACTTTAATGAAGAATAGGATAAAATGGAATAAAAGACGCTCTACGAAAATATAGAAATTATTATAATGAGATAAGAGGAATTTCCGGAAGTTGTACATTTTCAAAACTATGTTTTTAGCGAAAAGATATAAATATTGAAAATAATAACTAATGTTCGAGAAGCATTTGATTGCTTGTTTTGTGAAACCTTATTTTCACCAGATAATCGAAATTCGTAGTTAAAAGTAGACAGAAACAGAATTTTGTCGAATATTTATATTTATATAAAATAATTTTAAATCATTATGATCATTTTTGCAGGACGAAAATATTTATTACGAATGGGCATTGTTGATTTAAATGTAACTCGATGGAATACGCCGATCTAAATCGGGAAATTTGCAATTGCAATTTCCCCTAAATGTGTGAAGCCCCATCTTGTTACCAAAATGTTTCTAAATTCGGTTTCCTGCCATAACATCTTATTAGATGTATTGTGACCTGTTAATTGAGCTACCAGAGCGTTGCATCATAATATGAATAAATAGCATAATATTTAAAAATAACTTCTAAATCTGCTCGATTTCAAATGGAAAATATTACCACTTCGTTAAGTAAATGGTAAACTTACACCGAAAGTTTCAGATAAGTGCGATAAACAGAATGCCTATTAATTTTTCTAGGCTCATATTTCTGCTCTGTAGAAAATTAAATAATTTGGCCAGTTTTCAGCTCAAATCCGATTTAATACGCCCTGCGATATAAATGACTAGTTTCTGGCATATGCCCAAGTAAAAAGGCAATAGAAATGAATCATTAGATTGAAAATAAATAAAATAGTAGAAAGGTATTAAAATGATATCCCTGCCGAAATCAATCAATTTTAATTGAACATTTACGACGGTCTGTTCTAAAAAAAGACCTATCAATCTATTTTGTAATAAAACTACTAATAAAAGTGGAAATGCATCGTCTGATAATTGAATGTACCGCCTGACTGCAATTTGCTTAGATTTTTAGGGTAGGAAACACGTCGTTAGAATATATTGCTTTTTGTTTCAGGATTTGACATTTAATTTCGTAGAGCTCTTTACTATAGAAATCCGTATAAAATGCAGCACACTTGTTAAAATGTTCTTTGTAGATTTCACCCAGAATTTTGTGGTGGCTTAAATAATTTATCTTCGAGAATCACCGTTATTCCGATACAAAATGATTAGATAAATGATAAAAGCTCTTGGTAATGAAAGAGAGTTTTTACAGGAAAATAGAACAAATGCAAATTTTGCAAAATTTTTGTTGGATGATTTTCTAAAAGTAAATTGAACAAAGATCAGTTAGTTCCCTCCATGATGTTAAAACAAAAAAGTGATCATCGCTCCTCTTTCCCTTTTATCAATTCTTAATAGTTTTGATTCTTATATGAATGGTATTATGCTTTTTCAAAGTTTGCAGTACCGTCGTGTGATTTTTTTTCCTCTTGCCCGAGACTTCTAGTGCTCTATCATCATTTTCCTCAGCTCTCTCATAATTCTGTGCTGCGCATTTGCAGTTATTTATTACGGTGCTTTGCGCCTCAAACTTAGTAATAACTTTTTATATTGCCGACTTGGTAGGAATGGGCCTATCAGCGAAATGAACGGAAAACATATCAGATACAACACTTAAGCTATTTCTCGCATAGTACCATTTTATCATAGTGACTTTTTCTTCTATTGTGTAACGCATAATATTATAATAAATAATTACTACTAAAAAATCTAATACTTTCAAATTATATTTGACAATGACAAATCATAAGTTGACAAGTCTAATTAATGCGGTTTAAAATTTGCATGGGATTTCCAATGTTTCCAACCACGATGCACCACCCGGTATATATACTTCTTGACTTAATACACCGATCAATGGTTGAGCCATGACCGATAAACAAATTGTCATTATTTTTTTTAGTTCTGAAACTTACAAATGAAGGTACTTTGGCCCATTTCAATAAATGAAAACCAAAGCAAATTCGCCTTATTTCCAGTTTGACTTGCCTGTGGCTTTACGTTAAATAAACATCCCTATATCGTGCGCCTCCATATAATGTTCCGTGTATTTAAATCATTCCCGTGGATTGTAATTTACTTAAACAAATATATGAATATTAGCGATGTGAACTCATTAAACGTCTCAAAAAATATGCACCATTCTAATCATCCTCGATTAGATATTTGCATATCCAGGTTGATTTACTCCTAACCTCGATTCAATAACATCTAATCTACTAACTAATATAATAAAATTGATCTATTGATCTCAAAACCGCATCTAATGTCATTCGACAGAACTTGCCCATACGAAATGTATAGGAGGACCTTAATACAAAGAATAATTAACCACAACACAGTGTTTAAATAGTTTTGTAGAACCTCGATAATATCGACAAAAAGGCAATAGCAAACATAAGCAGCTCAACCAAGTATGCAGTAATAGCAATAGGTATAACTAAAATCATAAATACAATTAAGTGAACAATTTGTGAAATCGGACAACTCATCGTGCCATCTTAAACCCTTAAAAGACGATAGTTTCACTGTTCGTGATAGATTACTGCTAGAAATGTAAAAAACTACAACTAGCTGTACCCGTTATTAAATGAGTGTGAATGTCATACTTGCATACAAAAAATAAAATGGAAGAGAGTTATGCAAAAGCTTAAATACAGAATGAGGCTTAATACTTCATATATAGCCACTTAAATGTATTCAATATCACTAATAACATATCCCTACCGGTTGCATATTTACACATCCTCACATACGATGGCACCAGGGTACTGAAAACTGTGAGCCTTTGTAAACAATAATTACGCTACAAAAGCTCACTGATTTCGGCACCTACGTAACTAGCTATCATAGGCACCAGGGTGTTGAAATCGGTTAGGTTTTGTAAGCGTACAAAAGCTCACTGATTTGGGCACCTGGGATACGCTGTTGTATAATATTTCGCTTTTCGCATGGCCCTCCGCTCACTTCGCTCGCTACGGGGGCTCAAGAAAAGGAAACTAACCAGGTGCTAACCCAAACTAACCCAAGACATACCCAAAATCAAGAAAAAAACTTAACCTAAAAAAAAGAAAAAAGCAACGGGGTTTGAACCCGGACCGTCCAGGTGAGACCCAGCCATCTAAACCTCTAGACCACGAGAGCTCTTACCGCAAATTGATTGCACCGTAAAGACATGGCGCGATTAGGTGCCCAAATCAGTGAGCTTTTGTAGTGCTACAAACGCTTACAAACCCTAACCGATTTCATATGTACACATCCTCACATACGACGGCACCAGGCGTCGTATGTGAGGATGTGTAAATATGCCTACCGGTTACATATTAATACGATGCGGATTCTCCGATTTTGTAGCTTCTGTAAAGGTAAAAGCTGATTTTGATTAAAGGAGTGCAATACGCTTCTACAAAAATCAAAATGTGTTGAACGACATCATTTTACACCGTCATTCAAAAATACATAGACAAACGTACCGAAATTATTGCGAAAAAATAGAGCTTTTTGTAACCTTCTTGTAAACATTAATCGCTAATACCTAAATTATCGCACAAACACAAGTTGAGTATAAAATTACATTCCGCTTATATTAATCGTCAATTGGGTTAAGCCTGGAGTCGTTGCCATGATCATTGTCTTAGATTTAGATACATGAAGTATTATTAGTTTAATAATAAATGATACACCTTTTGTATTCCATGCAAAAATTTTTTAATCCAAAAGAACTTCTAAAAGTAGCGTAACAGAGCGCTTTCGGCTGAAGCCATCATCAGTGTTACCTGAAAAGTAAGTAAAAACACCGTCAGGTCAGAGACTACTGCAGAATTTTTAGCTAAAGAAACTGATAAAATTGACATTATGTTTAGATACAAAATTTGTTAGAATTTGAAAGGAGATAATTAAAAGTGTAAATAAAGAATGATTTTTTGTGACTTTTTATTGAGCAGAATGAAAGTAAAATGGTAGAGGTTCTTTCACTTACTTGTCAATGAAAAAAAGAACATATCCATAAAGATAAACAAACAACACAAATCGACAATGGTCCCATCAAAAATTCACAGATTGCAAATTTCATTTTAAGAAAATGGTTCTCATAATTTAATTTAAAAAAGAAAAACGAGGTGAGAACCACGCCTGAAACGACAAATGTGTCGCTGTTGACAGTCTTGACAAGCAGACTAGTAGACTGATGAAGAATTGGCAGTAATTTTAGAAAAGAAAAGTGTTAAGTTTAGAAGATGAAAATAAATAGGTAAAAGTACCTAATTGTCTAAGGTATTCCTAAGGTACATACAGGCTGCCACTAAACTAGGTGAGACAAAATGATATGGTCAGTATTATGTACCCCAAATTAGCGAAAGAATATTTGAAATTTCCGTTGAATACATCAGTGATGGCCTGAAAATTGTTTTTGAAAAGGAAGAAAGTACTTAATCAAGTGAAAAATAGAGGACTAAATTAAGAGGTAACATTAGCATAGGCTAACTCAACTCGAACAAATAGAAAAGAAAAGAAAGAGCTTAAGTAAATAAAAAGTAACTATATTAGGAGCGGACATCAGCCCAACCCAACTCGAGCCACAAGAGTGGCTCCTATTTTTTTGGGTTGCTTAATTAGTATTGATGAAAGTTAAAAAATGTTTTGTTAATTCAACAGACAGATTTTCACGTATTGTTAAAATAAAATGTCACCAACAAAACATGCTAGTATGAGTTTAATTATATCATTTCCTCGAAAAATATGTATTTCTTTAATTTAAGCAAATTAACACTCATTTCTGACATTGATAACTTTCACAGTCATTCTTAGTCCTATTCAGACAATGAATGAAATGTTGATTCTTTAGGCTTATTCCTAATGTAGATTTCATGAGCCTACGACTCCAAATCACTTTCGCTCTAGTTGAAACGCATGAAGGTCATTCACTCTCTCATAATTAGCGATGAGATACACATATAAAATATCAACATCATTATAGTTCAATAAGAAATCACAAAATACAAATTAATTTTTAATATTTATCATATTTCATTTATTAAGATGTTTTTTCTTATGGCAGTGGCACACACACTAAAAGGAGATCCTATGGCGCTCGACGAGCGGTATGTGTGCAAAGATGTTGATTGACACGATCCTTGCATAGTTGTAGGTTGTCATTAGGGGGAAACAGATATCCACAGAGATGCAATGCGCCAGACAAAATAGTTCTTGTAATGCGATGTTCTAGGTGTTTCCAGTTGTACGACAAACTGATGCGCTCTTGACGTCTGCCGTGACTGTCTGACATGCGTTTCCAGAGGGGGGATGAGGCGTTCCAAATCCTGGGAATATCTGTCGTGAAAGTATCTGTAAATCAGGGACATCTCGCCCACATGTCTGCGTTGTTTCAGCCTATGCAGATTCCGGATCAACTCCGAGTCGCCGAAGAGACGCACAGCTCTCTTCTGGATGGAATCCAGCAGCTTTAGGGGGTGCTTTCGTGCGGCACCTCTGTACTTTTATAAAAAAAAACTGAAATAGCCGTCTTATGTAATTTTCTCCCGCGAATTCGGATATGTTCAGCAAAAAACAATAATTGAACATCAAATAAAAATGTTAGGGGCCACTTTGATATTTTTTTAAATGGTACACCCTGTATATTTCTACATTTTTGGACTCTCTAGAAAAATCTAAACACTATTTGTGTATACTATCCTATACCTATCCTTAGCTGTTTACCAAATATTGACAGTTGAAAGTCGGGCATTTTGATACTTTGACAGGCTCTAAAATCTAAACCCCACGAGATCAAAGAAAACGGTTTGCACACTCCTATCTTGGGTTTTCATAAGCTATCGAATGATAGTAACTTTGAATTTAACCGGAGGTTTAAAAGCTCCGGTTAATTTTATCCGCAGGTTAAATTCGAAGATACTGTCATTCGATAGTTTATGAAAACTTAAGATAGGAATGTGCAAACCGTTTTCTTTGATCTTGTGCAGTTTAGATTTTAGAGCCTGTCAAAGTGTTAAAATATCCGACTTTCAACTGTCAATATTTGGTAAGCAGCTAAAGATAGGTATAGGATATTATACACAAAATCGGTTTAGCTTTTTCTAGACAGTCCAAAAATGTAGTAATATACAGGGTGATCCATTTAAAAATATAACAAAGTGACCCTAAAGCACTTTTATTCGGTGTTCAATTGTTTTTTGCTGAACATATCCGAATTCGCGGGCGAAAACTACATAAGATTGCTATTTCAGTTTTTTTTTTATAAAAGTACAGGGAAAGCCATAAAATCGCCTTGTCTAGTCCTCGTTGGATAACAATGTACAATGAAAATACGTGTGATATAAATAATTGCTAACATAAAAATTAAAGCCTAACAGAAAAGAACTGGCAATTGTAACCTGATAGCAAAGCAAGTACTATTACTGTTGCGTCGCTCTTGTGTATTTTCTAGCAGTAACCTTTTTTAAAGTCAGTTGTAGAAGAAATTACTTTTCCATTAGAATAAAGAAACTGCGGCTACTTACTTGCCAGGAAAAATGCACACATCTAAAATGTTTGGGGCAGGTCAAGATTTAAATCAGTATCCTGTAAACCTTAGATAAGCAGAAAATATCTTAATTATCTCAAAGCAATAAATGCTGAGGAAATGCTTCTTAAAATATTAACGTCAGTTTTTATTAGAATCTTCGGAATTAAAGTGGTAATTGTCAGATTAGACACTGAAGCGGTCTCACAGGCTGAGAAGGGTCAGGCACACTCACTGTTGTGATTGAATTTCAAATGTCGATTGATATGGTCAGATTCAGGTGATCTGAGTTGTATCTGAAGAGCCAAGGACCAAGTGTCTGGATTGGCAGCTAAAGGTGCTAAATGAACCAAGTGGACACGTAAATTTTTTGCTATAATCGTTCTTAATACTGTTATGACTTATTGAATGAAATTGACTTTCAGAATTACTGTATACCTTTTTAAAAATTATTTGGAAAAAGACGTTTAAATTAGCTGTTTTCAGAATGTATTACTAAAATTCAATCTGTTTTATTCAAAGTATTCTACACTATTTTTTCTTCATCTGTGTCTATATTTTCCCTTTTAAGTGAAGTCGCTTACTCGGGAAGTTGGTGGTGTCTTTGAAAGTAACTCAGATTCAATTAATTGAGGTGATTGTTAATTTTTTCCTTATGTTTTTGGTCACATACTCTCTGAAAAAATTGCTGGTGGCAATATTTTGGTAAGATCAGATTAGTTTAGGAGCTTATGGTTTGTTAGCCTATGCACTGCGATCTTTTCAGATACATTGCGTCTCCCTTCAAAAAGCCATTTAGCCTTTATCTAACCCCGTATTCTCCATTCCATAGGTTAGTTCTCAGATCCTCCCTATATCTGGGAGCTCTTGGATTTTCTTCCCCCAGCATAAGAAACCTTAGTCTTGACAAACCCTGGAAGAGACAAAGTATGTGCACTGCTATTTTCCTCCTCTTCTAGACAGAACCTGCACAGCGGTTCTTCTGCTACTTCAATCATACTCATATATTTGTTGAGCTTCCACTGCCCGTTTGTTTTTTAATGAACTCATTTCTGGTAAGCTGTTCCACTATTCTTGAGATTTGTTGGCTTTCCAACTTTTTATACAACTTATTGTAATATTTCCTGTTTATTCTGCTTATTAATGCTTCCCCTCTGGACGGTCTGCACACGACTGATCTAGCTTCCCCGAATGAATATGTGGAGTAGTGGCAGGTTAAGTAAGTCTTCTAGTGCGGCTGTTGGAATGAGCCGCATGGCACCAGTGACACTCAGGCAGGCTTGCCTATGAATGGAGCCGACGCACCACTCCTGTCTGCTGTGCCTTTGGCCACCAAACCACTGACCCATATGCTATCATAGGCTTAATGACTCTGACATAAAGCCACGCGGTGTCTTTTGGTTGGAGCACCCAATTTTTTCCTGCACATCCTGCTGCACAAATTGGAGGTTGCTATGCTTTTTTGTGTGACCCCTAAGTATTTTGTTTGTGCTTACCGAAATTTTACCCCATTGATTACTGGTGCTTTGAAACCTCCGAGCGTTTTCTTTTTGGTAAATTTTACTATGGTAGTTTTATGAGAGTTCACTGTCAGTATCTCCTCCCTACACCACCTGTCAATGATGTTTAGCCCTAGTTGTGTGCGCGTCATGACCGTACCTGCAAATTTGCATTTTGCAATAATCCAGATTGATTCTGAAGATGCATTATAAAACATTACCATTAACAGATATATTTGTATCAGAACCTAAAATTATATAATTTTTGTGTTGCGTCACTATTACTACAAGAAAGCAAACTCGTAAATCCTGGATATTTTTCTGGTAATATTTTCTTCACTAATGTATTTCCTTTCCAATAATATTTTTTCTATATGGAGATATTTTTCATTCTACCTTATATTAGAAGTAGATAGATTTTAATAATGTCATTTTATTATTTGGCTATTTGTAATTATTAATCAATAATATTGCAAAGTTCCGCGGACGCTACTCGAAACTTTGCGGCAGATTGCAATTTATTGGAGACTGTTTGTAATTTAGATGGCAAAACGAGAGATGCAGCTTGGGAGTTTAAAGACGATTATCTGTAACATTCAGGGGATTAAAAGACGATCGATTTACAAAATACTCTATAGTTTGTGAAATATGCTAAACAGCTTCTTAATTTTTAATATAATTGTCAAGCAAAAAACCTGACCTGCTATTAAGCTTAATTTATGCTTATGTTTCCTCATATTTTGTCAGTTTTATCCAAATAACTCTTGAGTTATTATATTTTATTGGACAGACACTAATTGGGGACCAAAAGCAATAGTTGCGAAGGTGATTCATATTCTGCCTGGGATTAATAAACCAAATGTGGACCAAATGAACACATAAAGGGTGTCTTATTAGAATGGGGAGTAACATTTCATGCAATGCCCTCTGCTCGCTTGACTTACTCTGGAGACGCAACCCACAACCGAAACTTCAAAATTAACTATCCGTTGGCAAACGTTTCATTTTGGAATATTAGAACGAAGTAATCTTAACCCATTAAAGCCGGATTTTCTTTCCCCCTCTTAAATTGTAAAAACTAAAAAGATATATAGCCTGCGAACAAAAGAGTTTTCGTAAAATTTGTATTTTAAAAAGACAAACTTTGAACATTTGACCATTTGGTTACACAAGGTTAACAGCACACTTTTATGTTATATTCTATGGAAAATTACAAAACACTCTACACATAATCCAAGGTCACATTTTTGGCATTGCGTATGACCAACCGACGAACACCCCTCTCCCTGCACACCTTCTACGCTTTTTGTTCGGTAGAGGTACAATAAGATGATTTATCCCGTCGTATCTGACATCAATGGAAATTCTGTTTAGGGTCACACTATTCTTATAGCAGGAGTTTTATTTTTATTTACGTAAGTAGTTGCGACCTCACAATGAAAATTTAAATTTGTTATTGGGCTCCCAGAAGATTTGTATAACAGGATCCACGCATTTTGCATTGTCGCATCAATTAGCCAGATAGGTATCTGGTATATCTGGATAAATCTTGGTCTATTCGATCTGTACCACCCATACATTTATTGTATATCCCCACTACATGTACACATGATATTTGTATAATCTGTTTCTCTGTCTGTGAATAATGGTTTACTTGCTAAATGGGATTGACGCCAAATGAAGTAGATGCCATAGTTACAACTGCACATTATGCCATTTCCTTTGTCAATTCTTGATAGAAGGTGTCCTAGAACAATTTTCGACATTGTTTTTTATCTATAAGGGGAAAATTTGTGCGAATTCGATTTTCCTCAATGGTTCCCCTAGGTCCATATCTCTTTTCTTTCAAATACGCCAATAAATGGAAACCAGTGAAAAGGTTGTCCACATATACTTGGTGGGGAGGATTTTTTTTCAGGTACACTGTCCAACATCGAAGACAAGGGAGCAGCAGCTTTACCAAATGCAGCTTCGTAAAGGTCGTTTGAATTCGGGTTTTTACCTTAATATATACCAAATAGCTGTTCTCCGTATTTAGTCACCACACTTTGTACCCGAATTGAATTGGTTTACTTCGGATAAACTGTTTGCAATAATGACGTCCATAATATTTAACTATTGATTTCTCATAATTCATATTTTCGGTTGGTTTATACTATTTTAAAAATTAAGCAATCTTAGCTTCCTTACCACTGGCCTTAATTTCCACATTTTATCTGTGGATCAATTTTTGTATTATCTGCGCAATGCAAGAAGCATTGCTTTCTTTATAATTTCATTAGCCATATCACTATCGGAACCATTGGTATTCGCTTTCAAGAAAAAATATTATAGCCTGCAATGATCGTTATTCTCAGAAAACAGATTAGCTCTTCCATAGAAGCCTTCGTATCTGGGCAATTTAGGAAAATAGCATATTTTCTTGATTCTTCTAATATATGCATAAGCATTTCATCATTAAAAAGGATTTCAGTAATTCGGTTGGAGATAAATCTCTAAATTGTGTGTAGTTAGGTGTTGGGAAAGTGGAATTATCACCCACGGGAATCTCGTTTCTTCCCCTCAGCCTCTACTTTACATCATCTTCTTCTTCACGAGTACTCAATTGCACGGGTGATCTTCTGTCATTCGAAAATCGAATTTCAGCGCTAGCAAGTAACTGCCGACAAGTTATCCACCTTCATCCTCGTCAGCTTAATCCTCATCTGTTAAAATGATAGGGTCTGGAGATGATATGTATATGTCCGATTCTTCATTTTCATCCATGTAGGCTATATATAATGCTTCTTAAAGCGAATAACCTCGCCTGGGAAAAAGCAAAAAGACTCTCACATTGACATAGTGTGACAATCAAGTAGAGAAGCCCATAACCAGCGCATTTTTAGGTTAGGTGATTTGACACATGTGATAGGTTGAAAACGAACTATTTAGCTACATAATGTTTATACATAAAATTTTATTTGTTTGCCTAAGTATGTACATAAATTACTCCATTCTGTGCTCCATGTTTTTAACAAAAACACACGTATTTAAATTTCAAAACACTATCAACACTTGTAAGATTCAATCCGAACTAACCGTACGTCAAAGCATAAAAGTGATTACTAGAGACATCTAGTGCCAAAATGCCCAACTAAAGCGATCATTTTACCAACTGCGTTCATTTTAGCAGTCTTGGAAAGAGGGCGTGTTATTATGACCAAGTGGTTACAATAGGCTTTGATGAGTTAAATAAAAACATTTAGGTTGGTCAGTAATTCGGTTCAGTTTTTAAGGATACCCAATCGTCGATTCTCAATTTGGTCACAAAGAATGAATTCTTTGGGAATTTTGCAAATTACCTATTACATTATCCATTAAACCTAATAATAGTTTTTTATTATCTAATAGTACAAATATATTCTAAACGCCTCGTACACAACTAAAGATATTATGTCTGATTTAGATGTCTAGCATTATAACCATAAGGGTTAAATACATTATCACCTGAAGTTCTAATGCCGAAAATATAATTTGCAACTTGAGCCAATAAATTTGAAAATCATCATTTCCAATAAGCAACTGTAAACTTACCAAATATTTTAACAACATGTTTGAAGCAAGTTCGTATTTCATCACATTTATTTATGGTCGACTTTATGCTTCCATTTATGAAGTGTAGAAGAATTTAAAGCATTACTTCCAATTTATGGCATCCTCACAATTGTTCGGCTATTAGGTGATTATTGATGTCATTAAAGCAAATTAATTATGCGATTGCTAGATTTACTGAATGCTTACTGAATTTTGTTAAAATAAATAATTAAAAAATAGAGATACTGTAGCATCTTTTATAATATAATCATTGTATTGTTCTATTTTTTAGCGAGCTGAGACATATGCATCTCCTCACAGTGATCGTATAGAAAATGACAATTCACGTACAGGAAGTTCCAATAACCCCTTACTATCTCCCGGAGGAGCACTATCTTCTCATCATGAAATTCAGCTGCTTCGGGGACAACTAGAACAACAAAAGCAACAAACACAAGCTGCCGTTGCACAGTTGCAGCTGGCTCGAGAACAGCTCCAAGCAGAACAGGTTTGTTTGGTATTGACAATAACGTGTTAATGCATTTTTTTTCTACTAGCTGTACTTAATAGTTATTTATGTACCAAGGGTATTAAGTAGATGTTTATGCCCTGAGGGCGACAATTGCTTTATTTACTTTTTATTCGCCTAGTGGCTGTGATTATAATACTGGTTTCTTCAGGAAAAGAAAAAAAACGACCATATAAACTATTGAAATTATCAAAAAAAATCCAGCAAGCTTTCACAGATTTGAATAAACTAAGTGACAATAATTTCAACGAACTCTCTGCTCTGAGATTATAGAAGAATATGTCATTTATATGGCTTGAAAAAAATTCGAATTTTCCACCGCGTAAAGCAGAGTTGAAAAGCAACTACAAGATTTTGCTTTTGCAGTCTGTCAGAATAGACGACGCGGAGAAAAAATCAAATGAAATTGACGAAATATTCAATGATTCGCGTAATGATTGTTGCGGAGAAAGTAATGAAAATCATATTGATTTTTATAGCAGTTTCACACACATTAAAGAGATCCTACGGCACGACGATCGGTGTGTGTGCGAAGATGCTGATTGACACGGATTTTGAATAGTGTAGGTTGTAATTTGGTGGAAACAGATGTCCTGGAAGTGAATTCTACAGTGACCTAGTGCGCCAGACAAAAGAGTCCTTATAAAGTGAAAAGTGATGTTCCTAAGTGTTTTCAGTCGTATGATGAACGGGGGCGCTCTTGCCGTCTGTCGTTACTGTCTGACAGGCATTGATGGGGCGGGATGAGGCGAACCAAATCCTGGGAACATCTGCTGTGAACATATCTGTAAAACGGAGGGATACGGGCCACGGTGTTCCAGACTGTTCAGATCCCGGGTGGCCGACGAGACGCATGGCTCTCTTCTGAATAGATTCCAGTAGCGTTAGGGTGTGCTTCAGTGCGGCACCCCTGAAATGTGAGGAATATTCTAAGCACGGTCTGCAAAATAGCACACCAAGCTTCTGCGCGGCTGATTTTACGATATTAGCAGCGTGGTCATGCGAGGACATATTGCTGTTGACAGAGACACCTTGTAGTTCGACTGACGAGGCTAAAGGAATGGTCGATCCTGCCATAATGCTGCCAGGACCCGCTCTCTTGGCTTTCTTGATAAACGTGGCTGCTTGGGTTTTTCCTGCATTGAACTGGACCAAATTTCTGTCGCCCTAAGTTCGTACTTTCTCCAGATCTTGATTAATTGTTGTAATCTGCCCCTATCTGCGGTAATAGGTTTCAGCAGCTGAGAAAGGTTTTTCTAATCTAAATTGGGAGACAACGGTACTGTCATTTGCCAGACTGTAAACAGGAATATTAGTTTCGATCAGCAGGTCATTAATATAGATGAGGAACTGGGTTGGTGAAAGTTTTGCGCCCTTAGGCGTGCCCGCATTAATGGTAAATTTGTCTGAGATGTGTCCATCAACTGCAACGTACAGAATTCGGTTCTTAAGGAAACTGGCAAGCCAATTGCGGCAGTTTGTTGAGCAGTCGGTCATGCTAAACTCTGTCAAATGCCTTTGAATTATCCAAAGCAATCGGTTGAGATTCCCCGCAGTTCTCAATTGCCCTACTCCATATATGAGTGACATAGGCCAATATAATTCCTATCGATGTCTCTTTGCGAAATCCGTGTTGGTTTTCGTTAATTATTCTGTTGGTTTCGAGGTACTTGAGTAGTTGACTACACGTTTTAAATAATGAATGACTCTTTCATTTATTTCATCACACTTTTTGTAATAGATTTTAGTGTATTTATTTTCTGTTTGATTTATATCAAGATTTCTTATGTGTTTCCAATGCAATTAAAATATTTGCAAAATAAATGTGAAAATTAACCCGTAGACACGCAATTAGGTACCATAGCCGCATAAGCGATTTGGATGGTCAATTGACAGCTGACGAAATGGGTTCTATGAAAATTAACATTGATATTTTGTTTTAGGGATATTATTAAATAAATTAATGTTTAACAATATTTGAGCTCTCAGAAAGCACTTTTGCAAACTATTTTTGGCTACGCGTATGCTACATTGCTAACACCGTGCTTTTATTGAATTAGCTATTTACAGATACGTTTTGTGTTAAAAAAAATAGTTTAAGGATATAAATTAAATTTACATGTATACTAACGTGCCAGCACCAGATGTCCTGCTAACTGACGGACTGACAGTACAATGTAAATCTACGGCCAAAGCATAATCCAAACTAAAAATATTAGTCTTCGTAAAAAACTCGGACTCTTTGGACACGAGCACTGGTGTAATGAACGCCGATTTCATCCTTTTACGCACTTACTGTATTTTCGGCCTTTTCTTCAACTTCTGTTCATTTTCTGAAACCAGGTTCGCAATACCAGTGTGTTGACACCCTATTTTGTTGAAAATAATTTACCTTGACATCATGGGCAACAACCCCTATTTCTTTACCTACTAGTCGGTTCACTCCACTTCCAGTACTCAAATCTAACCTCAGTTATAATTAAATGAGCGTAGGCCAAATTACTTTCCGTTAGAATAATATTTGAGATTTCGAATTTAAGGGAGCACACAATTTAATTTTTATATTTTAGTCAGTTTTGCCAGACAATCAGTTATGGCACAATAAAAAGAAAATTTAATTAGCATTAATGCTTAACCCGCTGGGTTTTGTTTTATATCAAACTTTCCTTGGAGCTGAAATTCTATCTGAGAATATGATAATTAAAGGCTAGCCAGTCAATCAGTTATGACATAAAAACAAATTCTACATTCTCTAATAAATAAAATACAGACTGAATTTTTAATGGGATATTTATGAAATTCTCGAAGACATACAACAATACTGTTTCTAAACATACATGCACCCTAAGCATTATGATTTAAAACTAAACTTACTGTCTAGGACTTAATGTTAATCCGGAACCTGCTATCCTAGCCTTAACATATTTTAGACCACCTTCTTTCTCGACTAGTGACGAATTTTAACCAACGTTTCTTTACATTATTTTTCCGAGCCGACGAAATAAATTTGCTTAATTACTTATTTAACTTCCACGAGTCTCTAGTACTTCGAGACACCATTTACGGTTTGGTCAATACTGTAACCATTTGGACAGAGTAACATACTTCAAAAATAATTTTTTACTAAAATTTCCCGAGTCCCAGTCGGACAGCAAAACGTTCTAAGACGCGTGGAGATTATTTTCTGACTAACTTCCCCACATTTTTCGGCAGGGGGACGCGCTACACGTGAAGATTGTTTTCAGACTAACTTTTTCCCAAACAAAAAAAAAAATCTGGTTTTTGCACCTGCAGCTCTAAATGTTATTACTAAGAGCACTTAAAATTTTGCCGAAAGTTTTATTATGGCAATTAGCGTTTTAACATGTTTTGTAAATTCCAATCCCACCGATTGCTCCAAATTTTAATTTTTAATTACCCTATTAAAAATTAGGTACATGCTTTTTAAATTCCAAACTTAATTATCCTATTAAAATTAGTTCCTACATGCTTTTTAAATTCCGATCTAGACCAAATTGAGGTTTCAATTGGCTTTGTTCTGGGAATATTCTTACTAGAAACGCCCCCTGTTTAATGGTTTTCATTTTAGAACAAAGTTTGGGGGGACCTGTTTTTGAAGCATGCAACTAGTGTTTGTTATACCATAAAGTTAGTTTTTCTAGTCGCGTGAGATAATGCAGTCAAAAACCCAAAAGTATAAGTGAACCGCGATTTAAGTCGGAAATCGAATCTTGTGAAGTTAAACACCATGCCGTTTATTTGGAATATATATTCCAATAGTAAGTTCTTTGTTGTACAGGGTTATCCAACGAGGACTAGACAAGGCGATTTTTTTACTTTCCCTGTACTTTTATAAAAAAAAACTGATATAGCCATCTTATGTAATTTTCTCCCGCGAATTCGGATATGTTCAGCAAAAAACAATTGAACATCAAATAAAAGTGGTAGGGGTCACTTTTATATATTTTTAAATATAACACCCTGTATATTACTACATTTTTGGACTCTCTAGAAAAATCTAAACACATTTTGTGTATAATATCCTATACCTATCTTTAGCTGTTTACCAAATATTGACAGTTGAAAGGCGGGTATTTTTACAGGCGCTAAAATCTAAACCGCACAAGATTAAAGAAAACGGTTTGCACATTCCTATCTTAAGTTTTTATAAACTATCGAATGACAGTATCTTCGAATTTAACCTGCGGATAAAATTAAACGGAACTTTTAAACCTCCGGTTAAATTAAAAGTTACTATCATTCGATAGCTTATGAAAACCCAAGATAGGAATGTGCAAACCGTTTTCTTTGATCTCGTGCGGTTTAGATTTTAGAGCCTGTCAAAGTGTCAAAATGCCTGACTTTCAACTGTCAATATTTGGTAAACAGCTAAAGATAGGTATAGGATATTATACACAAAATGTGTTTAGATTTTTCTAGAGAGCCCAAAAATGTAGTAATATACAGGGTATTCCATTTAAAAAAAATATCAAAGTGACCCCTAGCACTTTTATTTGATGTTCAATTGTTTTTTGCTGAACGTATCCGAATTCGCGGGAGAAAATTACTTAAGATTTTTTAAAAAGAAACACCCTATGTATTATTCGAATTTTGAATTCCTCAAAAAATTCTAGGCAGGTTTCATATACCATATCCCATACCTACCTTCAACTATTCTTGAATTATTTTGATTTGAACATAAAACATATTTTTCTAAGCTTCATATATCGATACCAATAATTGTCGGTTGTTTTTGCTTAGGAAGCCATGAATAACAATTGGAATAATTCGTTACCACGACATTTATGAATTCTGATTTCTAATTGTAAAAATAAAGTTTATTCAAAAATTGGCTCTACAAAACAAGAAAAAAAGCAAATATACGAAGTTTTCATAAAATGTGATTACAACAGAAGAATAGCAAGAAGAGAATATCTAAGACTGTATCCTAATAGTCGCCTGCCAAATGAGCATTCATTCCATTGATTTGTATAGGAGTGGATAAGCAATAGCCGCCTGTCGCACTATTCAAAAGTGGCAACCTATGGGCGAAAAAACAGGTTTCTGCGCATGACAAAATCCACGCAAAATGGAAAAACGTAAACAAAGAAGATACCGTTGTGTCATGCGCACTAAAACACTTGCCGTCTCAGCAGGCGTCGGTCAGGATCGAACTTGGCTTTTGTCTTTGACGTGTTTTCGTTTTGACGGAGCGGCGTTTTGAGTTAATAATTCGAGTTCGATTCGAGGCAAAATACCCGGGATTTCCTATTTCAAGTAAGTCTAATTATTATAAGTATTACTTATTTATACCTTATTGTTTGTTTCACTATGCTAACTGGGGCCCATTTCACAATCGGCAAGACTCCTCTACCGAATATTTGGTGAAATAATCACTTTCGAAGTCCGGGCCTGCCTATTTACCTTCACGGTGCAACAGCTTGCTCCTACTAATTTTCTAATGCGCAAGTCCAAATTGAAGTTTCTTTGTTTACATTTCGCGGTCGTAAATTTGCCATGTTTGGTCTATTTATTGCTTATCCACTCCTATACACATCAATGATTCATTCACAGAGAAATGGTTTTTATTTCAAAAAATCCATTTAATTTTTAAAACAATTTAACGTTTCGGCGAAAATATGCCTTTTTCAAAAAGTGTACAGTGCTAAAAGAACAAAAATTTTCTTTTAGGTTAAAATATTCTACAAAATCCAATACAAATAAAGCCTACCTTGAACGTAGATTAGTCACAGGTAATTATGTATATCCATAGTGTTTATGTCATGTATGTAAAATTAAACAATCACGGAAACAGAACAAGCAAAACATCAGGACAATTTTTTTTGGTAAGACAAACAACGGTTCGTGTA
>MU188072.1:0-38497 GCA_016904865.1 Pissodes strobi | reverse complement strand
ATATATATTTGAATTAATGCTGATTTGGCAGGCGACTATTAGGATACAGTCTTAGATATTCTCTTCTTGCTATTCTTCCGTTGTAATCACATTTTATGAAAACTTCGGATATTTATTTTTTTTTTCTTGTTTTGTAAAGCCGATTTTTGAATAAACATTATTTTTACAAATAAAAATCAGAATTCATAAATGTCATGGTAACGAATTATTCCAATTGTTATTCATGGCCGACAATTATTGGTGTCCATATAATATGAAGCTTAGAAAAATATTTTTTATGTTCAAATCAAAATAATTCAAGAATAGTTGAAGGTAGGTATAGGATATGGTATATGAAACATGCCTAGAATTTTTTGAGGAATTTAAAATTCGAATAATACATAGGGTGTTTCATTTAAAAAAAATGTATGTTTGGTTTACTACTTACTTATGGGACACCCGGTATATGAAATGTCAATTTTAAAAGAAACTACATCCAACTAGCTACATTATTGTATTTAAAATATTTTTGTAAAACTTTAAATAAAATGGCTAGATGGGCGGTGAAAATATAACAAATAACCCTGTACATGTTTCTTAGGCAAAAATGATCTAACTTTAGACGCGGTTCGGGCATTATTTCTTGAAAGTTGGATGGAGCAGCCACCTTCGGCAAAATGCACTAGAACAGAGTTTTATCCACAATACCGAAACAGAATTTTTGCACTCGACGCGCGTTTCGCTAACCATGTAATTAAAACTGTAGTTTTAATCATCTCCTGATGATGAACATGGTTAGCGAAACGCGCGTCGAGTGCAAAAATTCTGTTTTGGTATTGTGGATAAATCTCTGTTCTAGTAAGTTTTGTCTAATAAAATAAAATAATTATTTTATTTGAATGTTCTCTCTTGGCGATCTAATTCAAAACTTAATTTATTGGTGAGCTAGCTCGAGACAATTAAAAATAATTTTAAAACAAATTGTTGAAACAATTTTACTCAGAATCGGGTACTAGTTCTGATTCATCACACCGGGACCAAATATTCATATTTCCACGATGCATGCTCGTTAGAATTAGACATTTTAAACCCAGTATCCAACTAATTAAATTGTTCTGAAATATGAAATAAATTTCATGGATTTTTTTCACGACATCTAGCAATTAAAATCTTGAATTATGTTGTACTAAATATTCAATATAATTGGCAATTGCTTTTCAGACTGTACGTATGGAAGCACAAGCACGAACCCACCAACTTCTAGTGCACAATAGGGAACTGCTGGATCATATTGCCGCCTTGGTAGCACATCTTCAAGGTGGGGATAAATCAGAACAGCAACCTAGTCCACCTCATATGACGATGCCTCAGGTAAATCTTTAATATACTTAAAATACTCATTACAATCGCATGCTGTGTTTTATTGGTGTTGTTGCATAGTGTTGCTTTTTGCTTTAATTATTCCAGGAACAACAAAAGCATCGGTAATTAATTTAACTTGAATTAACAGAATTGTTGAAAAGTATCAAACATATAGAAGTTGGATACATTCCGTTTTGAGTAACAAAACCCCTGGAAACCAACTCTACTAACCCAAAGATGCCAAATGTAGAGTGACCACTCTGTATAGGAACAGAGACGCACTATATCTATCTATCCCATTAAGATAATAAAACTTCCTATGCGCTAGTATAACGCATTTAATGTAAATAAATGCTTGTACATTGATACACCGAACGTAGGAGTAATACTACTACTGAAATAATTAATAATAAAGGAATAATCCGGAAAGCATCGCAGCGTAACTCAACCGATCGCTGCTTATTCGACTTGACACAACATTTAATGCAAGCCATCCTGCATTCATGATTCATGCGAATACTAAAGCTGTATAATATAAACAAATCTATCAAAATGTCATCTTAAAGCCGAGAAGAACGTCTGTTGTTCTTCTCGGCTCCAAGCAAAGAGTCTGTTTAAGTAAGAAACCCAGCGACAAGCGGTAAAACTGTAATCGGCTACGGCTATACACGTAGTTCGATTTGTAGAGACTTGACTTTGTAAGAATCTGTTATTTTTATTTGTTCAAATTACAACAACTGCCATATTTTTAATAACTTATTCATTATTATGGCTAATAGACCAACAATAGTTGGCTTACATAACGAAGAAAGGTGGAATTGTGAGATTAAATTGACCATAGAGGTAGGTAGAGTGAGTAATAAGGTGAATACGCGATTTACCGTTAACTTAGGTAAGTTTAATATAATACGAAAGCTGATGGGTTTATTGTAGGTTTTAAATATTGAATCAAGTTATCGTTGAGTTTTTGGCTCAACCCAACTAACCCAAATCCGATGTAAATAAAAACTACGTTGACCCTTTTCTCATTGAAGTAAAATTGCTTCCCTTTCCGCTGTCCTACATTTTCAGTTATTACCTTTGATGCTCTATTTATTTTAGCCAAGTGCATTCTGATCAAAAAATGTTTTAGGATAGATATTAAGATTATTTAGAACACCAATAAATTAAATTGCCACTGTAATGATAACTTAAACTCTTTATCTCAAGTTATGTAGCCCTTGTACAGTCATATATGGTTTCAAAATCTGCATGGTAAAAAAGTAATCTCAAACTGATAATACCTCAGTTACTTGGTTTTAACAAAGTTGGTTTTAAAATATAACACTTACGATTTGCTCTTCACTATTATAAGTATTTTACCCATTTTTAATACCCATTTGGAATAACTCCAATTAAATAATCCTCACTTTTTGGAAAGAAAATAAGAAAACAAATCGATTAATTTCAAAATGCTACAAAAACCAATTTAAGAGTTTACACTATCTCAACCATAACTCTTCATCTCTATTTATCAATCATTAATCGGATAAAACAAATAATTACCAACAAAAATGAACGTCGATTACTAGTTACGTCAAAAGTTTGATATCTGTTAACGAAAAAATACACTACCAAAATGCGATATTCCGATGAATCCAAAAAACTTATGCTTAACGTAGTAAGTTATTTTCAAAATGATTTAGGATCTCGATTTAAAGCAATTCAAAAAGCCTCCGAAGCCCTAAAAATTCCACAAAGCAAGTTATACAACCTAGAAGATCCAAACAGAGGAACAGATTTCGAATTTAGAAGGAATATGTCTGCATTGTTTAAGGAAAGTAGTTCACAAAAGGTATGCCCAACAGGAACATATTATCACAGATCTATATAGCTACGCAACAGATGCCTACTCCGGTATTAAAAGTGTCGCTCGCCAAGAGTGCAATAAACTTAAATATTTTCCTATTTAGACGCGTTTTGCCCCTCCGTGTTGCCAAGTCGCGAACTGTAGTTTACCTTTCATATCACATTATGGTATTATCGATTTTCTTGTCAATCGTATGTTATTATGTCAAATTAAAGTTCATTATCAGATTCAGTGAATGGTGTGCTTGAACATGGACTAAAACTCACCTTAAATATCGGTGTAAAAGGTCATTACAAATTTTGTTAATTTATACTGTAATATCTCTTATTTGTATTAAGTAATACCTAATATTATCACGCAGGTTTTTGTTTCGAAGATCAAAGGAATTTTTGAAATGTTTATCGACATGTCAAAGTACCATTTAATTTTGTTTTAAACTCTACTATCAATATTATAAATTTGTTCATTTAAATTGCCGTTTCATTAATAAACTATCATACTTAATAAAAAATGTAAAAATCATATTTTTCTAAAAAATATGTTTGTGTTAATTTGATAAATAAATATTAATAATAAAACTCGATGATTTGATCGGGTCAAAAAGTCAGCAGAAATATTGTTCGACGTGATAATTTGGCAACACCAACCCGTTCCTAGACTACTGGTTCACCCCCTCGCGAAAGCCGGTGAACATTTTTGGCCCCGCGTAAAAAGCATTGGAAGAGGTATCTGTTGCGTAGCTATATAGCTCTGTGATATTATTTCAGAAACTATATAACGGCAATTTATTAAAGAATCACCAGAAATTAAAATCTCAAAATGTTTTTTTATATATTTGGGAATTAAGAAAATGAGTTTTAGCTTGAAAGGGTAGGACGGCAGAAAACATTTATTGAAAATGCCTGGAATCAGATGGAAGTGAATTTTAGTTTATAACTATTAGTTAGACTGTTTAGAATATTTTAAAACTTATATGAATCCAAAAATGTGAGGATCATTTAATTGGAGTTATACCAAATGGGTATTAAAAATGGGTAAAATACTTCTAATAATGAAGAGCAAATCGTAAGTGTTATATTTTTAAACCAACTTAGTCAAAACCAAGTAACGTGAAGTATTTTCAGTTTGAGATTACTTTTAAAACAACTTCATTTACAAGATTCAGGGCGTTAACTTTTTTTAAAATAGGATGAATACCCTGAATCTTATAGAGTAGCCGTTTAGGACATACACTTACAGAACATTTTCAACGTAGGTTCACTCACAGTTTTTGGCCATTAAAAGCACTTTCAACTACTAAGAAACAGAGGCGTACAGTAAAGCAGTTTTTATAATTTTCTCAGCACGAAAACACCAGATATCATTTTTGTGTCCCTATATAAATGGATGTTAGCTTCTCAACTGTCCTAACGGATCAAAATCCTTTAGGTCAGTTGCCAACGCTGTCAATCAGGGTTTCTCAAAGACGTCAATCTCACCATTGTCCAAAGATGATGGCTCAATAGCGGAAACGGCCAAAGAAACATCGAACATTCCTGCCGAAATATTTGCATCAAATTTTACCTTAAATCATCAAGGAAAGACTCCCCCAACTATCCCGAGAGTGAATTCCTCAATGCCAGGTCTGGTATGTTGCCAACGCGAAGTCAAACGAATACTCAAAAGCCTAGACACTAACAAGGACCGGATGGCGTTACTGCAATAGTGCTTAGAAATGTGCTGCTGAATTAACAGCTCCACTAGTCAGGCTTTTCTCCCTGTCATACAGAACTGCATGCTATCCTTCTAGCTAGAAATGCGCTCAAGTGCAACCAATCCCGTCAAAAGGTAAAAAAAACGATTCCAAATAACTACCGTCCAATTGCCTTAGTTTCCATCATGTCCAAAGTCCTGGAGAAACTGATCGACGAACAGCTCTTAAAATATCTCGAATCGGCAGGCATCATAAGCAATCGCCAGTATGACTTCCGCAAATACAGATCAACGGCGGATCTCTTGACTTACGTGACCTACCTGTGGACCAAAGGCATCGAGAGCTACGGCGAATCTCGTGCAGTGGCTCTTGACATATCGAAAGCATTTGATAGGGTGCGGCATGACGGATTGTTAAGCAAAATGGCAGCATACGGGCTACCACGAGCACTGTTTCTGTGGCTTTCCAATTTCTTAAGGGATCGAAGCATCCGAGTTGGTATTGATGGACATCTCTCGGAAGAATTTAAAATCAATGCCGGAGTTCCTCAAGGGTGTATATTGTCTCCCACACTGTTCCTGCTCTATATCAACGATCTCTTGAAGAAGACAAAACATTCTATTTACAGCTTTGCAGACGACAGCACTCTTATATTCTCATTCATGTCGCGAACTCCAATGACTGCTGCTCGTTCCCTCAACGCGAGTGAGAAAATCAGATTGCTGCCATCAATGAGGATATGAACGCCATCGTGGAATGGAGTGTGGAAAATAGTGTACATTTTAATACAGGAAAGACCGCAGAACCTGACTTATCAATGACAGGATAAACAGTGACTCTGGCCTCATCCATAAGCTTGCTGGGCATCGACGTAGAAAATAACATGTCTTGGCGTAATCACGTCACCAAAATAGCCAAGGCAATAGCATTAAAGCTAGGAGCACTCTATAGAGCAGAAAAGTTTTATAAACCTCAAAAGCTCTATACAAAGGACAGCAGTCCGTCTTATGGATGTCCCAGAGTTGATTAAAGATCTTGATAGCCTTGAACATTGAGGAAAAGTGGCGGACCTTTACGATACTACCACCGAAGGTGCTCGAACGAGCTGGCACTTATGATTCCACTCAGAGTTGTGTCAAACAGAAACAACCCGTCAGACACAAGCTGCTCATGAACATACGATTCAGTTGCGAACACCTAGGACGTCCCTGTTGTGGGACTCCTTTGTCTGGAGGATTGCCTTGCTCTGGAATGGACTTCCGAGTAACGTCTTTCCCGAAAACTACAACCTACAGTGCTTCAAGTCCAACGTCCACAATCTTCTCTGCACGCGCACCGCTCGTTGAGTGGCATGGGATTTTCCTTTTGTGTGTGTGTGTGCCGAACATAAAAAAAAAATCGGAAAATGTTTATTTTGCAATACTATTTCAGTTACAGTTTAATTTGTTTATTTTAATCTCAGTTCTTGTTTTTTGGCTAATTATTTTTGGTTTCCTCAATCAATTGACGCTATTTCAAATATTTGATTATTTTTTTCTCACTGACTTAAAAAATTCCACAATGTCAATATTTCAATATATGTCTTTCGATATTTGCCACCTTTGTTACTTGAATACTGATATATTATGAATTATTTTCTTAATTCTGCGGAGGCTTCTAAGAACGGCCTTAATACTTTATCTAATATATTGAAGATATTTAAGAAATACAAACATGAAGCCCTACATCTACTAACACTAATGTTAGGTTTATCTTAGTATTTGTCTTATGTGTGTATTTTCCTTATCCATTTCTAAAATGCAGTTATTCTACCTGAGGAATATATTTAAAACAAATAATATAAAGTACACTTTTTTTTAGTTTCGATAATCGAAGATAAGGGTTTGTTCTTTTAGTTAGAAGTGCTTGTCTGATATCATTAACAAAATAAATTCGTCCCAGTTTTAAGTTAAAATGCAGCAAACCCGAAGCTATCATACTACAGAAGTTAGAAAGAAATCTGATAAGCAAATGAATATAATGACCTGAATCAATGTTTACGGAATTATTTTTTTCTGTAGACTTTGCCTAAACCTTGAAACTAATGCCAAACCAAACATCGTTAAAAATGCTTCATTTTATTCTGGCCCACATCAAGAAACTGGTAAACATATTGAACCATTGGCTTTATGCTGCACAATTTTTATTGTTTGCGCCATGATTTTATTTGATTTCGCTTTATAACTTAACAAATCCTTTGAACTTTCAAGGATCCTCGGCTATTTTGCAGCTTTAACAAGTGCTAACAGTGAGTGTTGTTTGCCTTTTATGTGCAGGTCTTTTCCAAAGCTTCGGATAATAAAACTCATGTGCTGCTGGATATTATTTATGGAGTTTTAGGTAAATATTATAATTATTGTACATATATGTTTTATTTGACGATAACTTTGTACTTCGAGCTTTGATTATTAATACTCCCATAGATCGCTTAATATCACCTTCCAAGTCATTGTGCGATGCCTTTTAAAATTGATACATTCGAAATTTTATCATCATGTCAAAAACGTAATATTATATCACATCCGCCAAAGTTAAATATAGGGTGTGTATTGAAGCTCTTGCCAAAATATGAAATATAATTTTTATCGAAAATTAAGGAAATTGATTTGAATTTTTTATACTAGGGTAAATTTTGCCGATTTTTGACATATCGAATATTAATTATGATTATATTTTAAATAATTTTTAATTCGTATCGTTTTAAGCACCTAAACTAAGCCAACTGCCTAGGTGTCTATGAAATTGTGTTATACCCGCTGTGAACAAAAATAAGTATGCGATTACATAGTGATAATTTTTATTCTAGGACAAGTTATGAAAATGCCACATATCACACGCGAATTAGACAATAATTATTCAACAAACACATTGAATAGTTATTCTTAGACATTCGCGAAATAAATATTTTTTAGTGGGACATGAGAGTGTGAATTTTTGAAAATTTGCTCGAATTTCGTGCGCTAAATACAAACAACAATTTTTATACAACTGTATTCGGGTCAAAATTAACAGTATTAATAAATGCCTAAAAAACATGTTAACGTTTCAACAGGACTATACTTGAATAATATACTTGAATAATAAATCACAGTCTGCCAATTTGACAGCATATTTAATTTGACATTGTGCCTTGACAGATGTCGATGACGCGACGAGTACTTCTCAACACACGTATTGGAAAATTAATTTCAACATGCGTGTGAAATCATTGTTTTCTTAAGAATCTAAAGAGTGCTTTTGTGTCATTCTCATAGTAGGCGAATGAAATTAGGAGGGCACTGGGAAAAAAGTGTAGGAAAGCTAATTATCGTTTTAATCGGTTCATTTGATGTTAAATGAATGTATCTTAGGTTTGCACGGCCCTTCGATCGCCGCTCGAGTGAGGAAATCCAAAAAAGGCGAAAATGTCGGACTTTTTTTTCAGTTTTTCGCTTATAGCTCCAAAACGGTACAAATATTTCATTCTTACAAATATTAGAGAGCATTAAATTCTGCGCCGAATGAGTATACCATTCATTCAAGTCAGTCCAGTAGTATGGCTGAAATCGATGGTCGAAAACGGTGATTTTTACCAACTTTGCTGAAAAACGCATTATAGTGACTTTTCGTCAGTCTAAATGAAAAAATGCATAATCAATAATGGAAATCTTATAAATAATTTCCTGCGCTGGGCTATAGAGGGTTTTTCCTCTAATGCCAATTTTTTTTTCAGAGATACTGAAAAATAGAAAACACACATAATGCACCCTTAAACACTTTGCAACTGAACCAGTTTGTCGAGCCGGCCTAACTAAACCTGATGCCGCCGCTGGAAACCTCAGGTTGATAAGATACAAGAGACAGCCTTGCCACTATGTAACTAAACGTCAAGCCAAGGGCTCTTACCACAGCTTACTATTATAGTAAGCTGTGCTGTTACAATCTAAATGTATCAGTCTCTAACGAGGGAATTTGCTATATTGGGCCGTTTTCTCGTATTTGCATTATTTTGTTTCGTTGTGGTACGAGTTCGTGTTTGTGTTGTGTTTCGACGACACTAACAAAAAACGTCTAATTGGCATGCTCCATAGATAACTGGATGATGAAGGGTTTGTTGTAAAAGTAGCAGATAATGCTGACAGAAACATTAATACTACTGCTATTGACTTATCACTGAATTATTCATCTGTGATAATTGTTGGAGAGGACACTGACCTCTTGGTCCTACTCTGAGCATTTTCCACCTCAAAAGTTTCACTAATAAAGCCTGGGATGGGTTCATGAGAAACACTTTATACTCTCCCAGATACTTCTAGTAGTATGACACGAAGTCATTACTCCTTCAGGGAAAATGAAGTTTTTAAAAACTTTGGAGAGGAACATGGAATTCCAAGACGCTGCGCTTATCTTCAAAAACAACTATGCTTGTGCTGATGAGATAGACTCTGCTAGCCAAAAATTCATTATAGCCATTTATGGTGACCCTCGAAGACCTCACTGGACGACATAAGGTCGACCTGTTTACCAAAACCGTAGCCAAAACGAACATGAAGCTAGCATCTGCTCCCCCACTCAAGCTCTCGCTCGACAATATGCCATTGGACATAATACCAAAACAGGAAAGCAGGAATGAAACATTCGGCAATCCTGGCAATCTTGGCTTTGAATGCAAGGGACACTCATATTCCAATGCGCCTGATGATGATGATATCTCACCTGTCGTCCTTAATGAAGATGACCTAGAATTATTGACTGAGGATCTGGACCAGTCAGGTATATATTAAAATTGCTATACCCTTAAAATGTCACAAACTTAAATGTGATTATCCAAGGTAAGTAGGAGGATACGTCCAAAATCTCACACTGATAACACATCAGTCTGTCTCGTGGATTCTGGGGGAGACAAGCTCGTGACAACCAGACCAATACAGAAACGACAATACCCTCAAATTTTCAGAATTATTACATATAATGGTAGAAGCCTATTGACGGAGGAGAAACTACTAGAACTACGAGAAGTATTAAAAAAAGTTATTTGGGACATCATTGGGATGAGCGAAGTTAGAAGACGAGGTGAAGAATGGATTACGCTTAAGTCAGGACATCTTCTATACCATATAGGTGAAACCAATGAATAAATAATAGGAAGGAAGGAGCAAAATACATATTGACATTAGATCGCAAGGGTTCTTGCATATGGCGACCCAGATTACCAGTGGCGTCTCCTAAAACGATTGCACAACAAAAAAAAACAAATACTCTCGTAAATACTTACACTATGTATTTATATAGTTTTGTTGTTTATTACTTACTGGTACAGTGATCTCAAAAAAAGTTATAATTTATAAATACTGCCAACATGTATATAAAAATACGTGCGTTTTTTGCGGATCATATAAATGTTTTAACTTTTCTAGATACTTTAGGTATATTCGAAATATAAAAATTAAATTCCTTAGGATAAATTTCACATCTGTAAACTTCATTTTATTAGCTAAATTCCTATGTAAAGAAATCTTGGGAAAATACCAAGAAAAAGTGGTGTGTGAAAAAATTTTGTTTTCCCTATAATATGCTCTATGTTTTCCTATTAATTTCTTAGAAAAATATACCTGTTTTCTAGGTTAATAGGTAAAGTGAAGTTTTAAATAAATAACATCACCAATTGACAATTATTCTAAATTACATGAATGATTATTACATGATGGTTACGAGGTATGTTAAAAGCAGCACTTTTTTTCGATAATTTTTGTATCTAAATGTAAATGTAAACATATAAGTTCAGGCACCTGAAATTTACATATAGAAGTTTAATTTTCATATTTCAAATGTAAAAGTATCAAACATAACGTTAAAAATGTTATCCGTTAAATCCTATAGCTTGTCTTTAAAATAACACTAAAATATCTAATAAATTAGTCTGCCTTAAGATATTTTGTAAAATTGTCTGTAAATTGTTGTCATTTACAATTTTTTTTTTTTTGGGATTTCCAGTAATGCTTTTTTAGTACTTAAACGACTGAGTAAATAAAATGAAAACGAATTTTTGCAAGTTTGGGGTTGGATTCGTTTTAAATAAAGCATGACAGTATAGTATATTATATTATATGACTCATTCTGACGTTATGTTTGGGTGCTTCCTACGTTTTGATGGTATTTCTTGTGTTTAAAGCTATTTTTTGCGATTTACTTTGATTTGGAACATTGTTTATTTCGTTAGTAATATTATTGTAGATATTGCGTTAATTCATATAGTGTTTAATTAGATATTTAGTGGTAAAGGTGTGTATTTTGAATTAAAGAAGCAAAGTAATCATGGTTAGTTGTGCAGCTTGTGGCCCTTCTAAAACTCCAACAAATTCAGAACATGGAATAACATTTCATCGGTAAGTAGGTAGCTACTTTACCCCTTATTTTTCTGGTTTTTACCATTTAATAAAGCAAAATAATTATAAATTGTCTAATTGTTAACAAATAGGTGACAGATCTAATTATGGGCGTACCCGTAAAAAATATAGCATTAAAAATCAATTTTTGCAAGAACATTGGACGTGTTAAAAGTAATAGATACTTTTCTTTTATACTTGACATGTTAAAGTTTATACTGCCAATAAACTGCTAAAATTAGTTATTTGAATAGGTATATTTGGGCATTTGAAATGCAAAAATAAGCAAAATATGGTTAGATAATAGTGGGGTAGTTTTGAAGTGTGCTTCTTATTTAAAAAAATATGTACTACCTAATTTTATTGAAGAAGCACCCTTCAAAATTACCGCACTATTCTCTAACCATATTTTGCTTATTTTTGCATTTCGAATGCCCAAATGTATTCAAATAAATAATTTTAGCATTTTATTGGCAGAATAAACTTATAATGTCAAGTATAAAAGACAAGTATTACTTTTAGCACTGTCCAATATTCTTGCAAAAATTGAGTTTTAATGCTACATTTTTTACGGGTACGCTCATGATTAGATCTGTCACCTATTTGTTGACAATTAGACAATTTATAATTTTGCTTTAATAAATGGTAAAAAACAGAAAAATAAGGGGTAAAATACCTACTTACCGATGAAATGTTATTCCAAGTTCTGAATTTGTGGGAGTTTTCGAAAGATCACAAGCTGCACAAGTAACCATGTTTACTTTGCTTCATTAGTCCAAAATACTCACTTTTATCACTAAATATCTATATAAACACTATATGAACTAACGCATTATCTACAACAATATTAATAAACAAATAAACAATGTCCCAAATCAAAGTAAATCGCAAAAAAAGCTTTAAACACAAGAAATACTATTAAAACGTAGGAAGCACCAAAACATAACGTCAGAATATGACATTATTGTTCCTCCGCAGCCTCCTCGATGTCTCAGGAGTTCGTCGCACGTATTAAGTGTCAAACGGCGCACAAGCTCCTTCCGTTCTCTTTATTCTTTGGGTGACACGGACACCTCAATAGGTGGTATAGGCTTCTTGATAAATAAAAAAACACGCTCCAGATATTATAAGCATCGCAAGCGTTTCCAAGGGCGTGGCGTAAGTAATAATCCGTATAAACCGTAAAGTTAAAATGAAAATTATCCAAGCTTATGCACCCACATCTACGGCCGAAGAAGAAGAAATAGATCAATTTTATGAAGACATCAACTGAGCCCTCACAGTTCCTAGATATAAGACTTCAACGCTAAAGTTTCAAAACAACTGGATGAAGCCGAAACGGTAATAGGTCCATTTGGAATAGGAGTCAGAAACGATAGAGGCACTACTTTAATTAACTTTCTCTCGCAACATCGACTATACCTAATGAATAGTTTCTTCCAGAAAAATACAACACAGAAGGTTGACTTGGATAAGCCCGGATGGACTAACAAAAAATGAAATTGTTTTTATCATTTCCAACAAGAAAGAAGGTAACCGAGGGTAACAGTGCTGAATAATTGTACAATAGGAAGCGACCACAGAATGGTTAAGGCAAAGGTTAGTATAGATTTAAAAAGAGAAAGATCAAAGATTGTCCTACAAAACAAAAATACTAAATGGGCAACGATTCCAAATACGAAAATTCCGTTACAGCTGCTTTAGAAGAAATTACTCTAAACAACCAACCTGATATTGATACCATAAATAGCAATATAATTAAAGCCATTAAAGAAGCGGAAAAACAACACTGCAACAGAACAACGAAAAACAACAGAAGCTCGCTCACCCAAAATACGAAAAATATAATCCTTACGAGGAGAAATGTTAAAACAAAATAACAGTAACTCTGAAGACCTGAGACAGCTGAACAAGAGAATATCTAAAGAAATCAGGAAGGATGGAAGAAAATTCAATACAGAGAGTATAAGGCAAACTTTAGAAGAAAACAAAAATATGAAGGTGTTGCGAAGAAAATTACGAATTTTCTTCGCTTGTTGCTAAACCAAGGTGTAGCAACAACAAATAGAGAAAAACTGCTGAGAATACCAGAAAACTTCTATACTGAACTATACACAAGTAATCACCAACAAACACGCAACAGTCAACAACATCTGTGCAAAAAGTTAACTAACCAAGGATCAGAGGATATTCCCGAAATAACTCTAGAAGAGATCAGAAACTCGTTAAGAGAAATGAAAACTAACAAAGCCCCGGGCGAAGACGGCATCGGCACAGTGATAGAGGCTGTAAAACTCGGAGGAGAAAAGCTGCTAAAATAAATCAAAGATTTATTTAATCTATGCTTTGAAAAGGGAATAATCCCGTCGCAGTGGAACAACGCCATAATGATACTTCTCCATAAAAAAGGCCATATCACCGAGCTTGAGAACTATAGACCGATAAGCTTTCTTTGCCATTTGTATAAGCTATTTACCAAAATCATTATCAAACGTCTGGAAGGTAAATTAGATTTTTATCAATCAAGAGAACAGGCCGGCTTTAGAAAATGTTACGGCACAAATGGCCATCTTCAAGCAATTAAAGTCCTGATAGAGAAGTCGGTGGAGTACAATAGACCCTTAGCCTTGGTATTTATCGATTTCCATAAAGCATTCGACACGATCGAGCTAACATCAATAATAGCAGCACTGGAGCAGTGTAGAACAGAATATAGATATACAAGGCTTATGGAATACATATACAGTAATGTCACCACAACTGTAAAACTTCACGAATCAACAGGCAAAATTAAAGTGGGCAGAGGAGTTCGGCAAAGGGACACCATTTCGCCTAAATTTTTCACAGCTGTTCTCGAATACGCAATGAAATGCCTTCCGCCATTTTATGTTCCAACGGGAACGGGGATGCTATCGTTTCTAACTTCGAAGAATTGCTTTTAAAAAGCACAAAGGAGGTCTTTGTCCAAACCTTGGACAAAGATAACTGAGGTGCACGAAATATTTTCTAATATTCGTGCATACAAGAGAAATTGGCCCAAAAAGGAACTTGACCTTTGACCGGAGAACAGCACGTTTTACTGCTATTTAAGCGAACGTCTTAGCTGAACTGCAATATGATCTTTCGGGAGGGACCATAACGCGGGAAAACTCGGCGTCGGTTTTTATCTGAGAGGGGGAGAACATCTTCTTTCTTTCTTTGACAGACTGCTGTTTACTGACGGAGACACGAATATATTAAATTGAAAACGTTTGGATTGACCCCAATCGAACTGGTAAAATGACATTTAGCTGTATCGGATGGAATCGACCATCCAGGGTTGAACTAAGGGGCATTAAAGAACTTGACATTTGCTGATATAAATGTACAAATTGGGTTGTACCCGGGGTGAAATAAATATATTCATGGATTTATTATGGCTCATTCATTCTACATACATACAGGGTGTTATCACCAAACTATACGGTGAAAAACGATAGTTTCTACACGTGTTGGGGTGTTTCCCCAACACCGGTAATAACTTATGGAGCAGAAACTCTGATATTAACAAAAAAGTCAGCAGAGAAGCTGAGAGTAAGCCAAAGAGCTATGGAGAGAACCATGCTAGGAATCACTAAAAGAGACAATAATAACATCAGACAAAGAACTAAAGTCAAAGAGGCAGTTGACCACATAACTAGAATGAAATGGAGATGGGCAGGTCATGTGGCGAGAACATCAAACGACAGGCGGACTAAAAGAATATCGGAATGGCGACCACGAGAAGACAAACGTAACAGAGGCAGACCACCGGCACGCTGGAGCGATGCTATAAGGGAAATTGGTGGGAATTGGATAATAACGGCCCAGAACCGAGAGACATAAGGAACTTAGAGCAGGCCTATGTCCAGCAGTGGACAGTGTCGGCTACAAGATGCTGACTCTTAAAATTTCCCTTCGTGTAATGCGCTTCACTCAGTAATGCCCAATCCTACAATATTGAGTATATTTATTACTCCTACTAATGATTTTTCTTTTTTCTATCCTTGGTTACGGAGAAGATGATACCACGATCACGAGTCTGTTTTCATGGAGAGTCGTGCCCAAACGTGGATGACTATGGGCCCTTGACTTCAAAGCGTGTGTGTAAGATTATTTCATGATTGTGGCGTAAGAAGAATGCTTCATATATATTAATTTAATTCAGAATACCACTTCTTCAGTTATGTAGATTTGGAACACGAGGATACCTTTCTTGGGCACTGAACAGCAAATGACAAGTTTCTGAAAGGTTTCATTATCTCGGTATGTACTTGGCCAAATTTATAACTGAAAATACACGTTTGATTCATAATTTGATGCTCTCTAATTGTCATTCTATACGTTTTTTCATTTAGAATGGTCGTTTCCGTGTGACGGATGAATGAGTCACTATAATACGTTTTTCAGCAAAGTTGGTAAAAATCCCTGTTTTCGACCATCGATTTCAGGCATACCACCAGACTGAATTGAATAAATGGGTTACAGATTTGACGCAGAATTTAATGCTCTCTAATATTTCTAAGAATAAAATATTCGTTAGGACGCACCGTTTTGCAGCTATAGGCGAAAAGCTGAAGAGTTCAAAATGTTCGCGTTTTTTCAGACTTCCTGACTTGAGCGGCGGTCGAGGAACCGTGCAGATCTAGGATACATTTATTTGACGTCAAATGAATCTATTAAAACAATAATTAGCTTTCCAAGACTTTTTCCAAATGACCATGACCCCCTTAATAAACTCTAATTTGACTGGTCTATAGGTCATTAGGTCATTGTTGTAATAATAGTGTACACTATAATATTCGTGTAAAAGTATGTTTTTAACCTATGAGGATTCCCGAACTCGTTCTAAATAACCTCCTCGTTTGAAAACTAGCACTTTCAACACTTATTATGTAATATGCTATTATCATATTAGACCATTCATTCCTTTCGTTATTATGGAAATAAATAATATGGAAAGCTATCGAATGTCAGGTTTATATGTTGTTGTTTTGTATCGGACATACTGCAGATTTTGTTTAAATTTATACATTACCATGATTTCTGATAGTGGTAGTGACACACTTGAAATAACGGGTGCAGCAAACTCCATAGTAAGTAGATAGTCTCTACTATAGTATGAAATCTTTTGCATGTAACATCGAAACATCAACATGAGAATTGAATATTTTAATGATTTTTCTACGAGTAAAAAATCTGTGAATATATTTTCTTTCGCCGTGATAGACTGAGACGTTTTGAGTTACGTGTTTTGACAGTTGTACAACGAAGTTATTTACCTAAGAAATGCACAACGTGAGTTTTTCCGCACACGACGCGACGACATGCGGCAGTGGCCATCTATGTTACTAAGCTAAAATGCATGTAGATACTTACTTGATCAACAACATAAATATTTTACTTTCTAGGTTTAGTACTTGCACTGTACTGCACAAACCCAGTGAAATTACCGATCTATGTCTGTATTAGTAATCAAAGGATTCGATCAAATTTTTCCAAGGTCAATTCGCCAAGCAGATAAATTCCGTATAAACTAATGTTAAACCACTAGTTTCTTTGGAAGTAATCTCCATGGCTCAAATAAGTAATAGCTGAAGCCCTTAGGGGGCGATCTGCTAGATTTCCAATTATACATTATACAGTCCCTTCAAAAACCACACTTTGTCATCTGAAAAGGAATAAATTGCGGTAAAATTAGGTTACTTATTGTTGATTACGGCACAGAAAGTTCGGAGATATCCCAACTAGTCAAAAATTATTATATGTAAATCTTGCATATTATTATTTCTTTACAATATCAAATTATTATTTTTATATTACTACTTGATTTAATGAATTTCTTTCTATATTAGCTCGTTGCGGATTAAATTATTTATTTGAAGTAAAGAAGAATCGATAAATAAGAACAATTATATTACGCAGTTTGGTGAAAATATAATTTGCCTGCTCGAAAATGTACAATTGTTGGTCAGTTTGGCATGCGACTAACTCAAGAAGCAGGTGTATGTAACTTTGCTTATTTTAAATTTATTTGAAATTGTATGAATTCAGTAATTAAAACTAGCAAAGTGTTTCATTGGGCTTGATTTTTGCTAAATGCCATTATCTCAAGTATCTGCACAGGAATGCGGTTACGTGATATTTAGCAAACATCAATTGGCACATTAGAATTATTGCTAGATGTAAAGGGCACTGCCTCTCAATGTTAAGTTGTATAGAATTTACTTCTATTTCCTGAATGAGTTTTCTTTTCGGACTCTACAATACAAAGTCGAGTTTACGAAAAAAGGAACTAAGACCAGCTCAGATATTTGATTACTCATTTATTTTTAAAAGCATTTTAAATAAACTTGGAAACTTTGTTTCCCTCAATATGTTTGCAAAAGCATGGGACATCGTTATGTTTGAGCTCAAGGGTTATCATATTCTGTTCATCGTGAACTCTCAGCATATTTATGTTTATAAGCACACACAAATCAAAATTCAAAAATAGAAATTTTTGACGAATTCGTGATATTCCCAACTATCCAATACAACTTCCGAGAACTTGCGAGTCATGCTCGCAACTTGCCCATAATTGATATATTTGAATATACCTAGAAGCTTAAAACCAACTCAAAACTATAGACTGATTTCCCTTTAAAGCGTTGATTTCCACTTTAATTTTCTTCCCTAAAAATTTGCAATGTGTTTTAGCGTACTTGAATCAGGCTTCTAACACGCCCACCTCCACCTATCCTGCGCATTTTTAAAGATATAATATATTGTGAACGTGACTGTAAGTATGATAGATTTTGATTTTAAGATATACTAATGGTCCAAGTCTAAATTTGATTTTACCTCTAAGTTCCTAAGCAAATGACTGCTAATATCAAGAAGATATCACACTATACTCAAGATATATTCTTTCCAATAATAAATTGGTTTTTGATAAAAACGATTCATTGTCTTTGAAAAATACTTATTTACTTTACTTAAGAGTGTAAGTGGCAGTTCAAAGAGAAAATAGTAACAATCCATTGAAGGATGACTCGTCTTTTTAATGTTTTCCATGCAATTCTTTCAAGCGTTTGTGTCGTCTTTCCACTTTTCTTTTATCTTGTTTTCATACGTGCCATACCCATTGCCATTTCATTTGTGCATGCAATTCGTGATATCAGTAACCTTCATTTTCTGTTGGGATTTCCTCCTGATGGTTCCTATCTCTAAGGCCAATTCCTATCTTTATGTCTTTTATTGCCCTTTGAGTTGTTTTTAGTCAGCTTGCTTTTTTCTCCATTAATGTTAGCATCTCATTTTAAGTATTTGCTGGCAGAATATACGTCGTACGTCTCATATATCTCTCTATTACGATTGGCAGGAACTTTGTGATTATTCAGTGCGTAGCTTTTTATACCTTTCTCTACATTAAAGTAATGATATTCCACATTCGCAAACCCTCAAGTCATATTGAATGTTGCAACATGCCATAAATCATATAGTATATTAATTTTTCGAATTCAATAATAAAATTTATAAATTAGTTTAGTAAAATACCCCATGAAAAGACATTGTTGTTCCATGTTAGCTACGCAACTAATTTAAATCGTGCCAGAGTTCTAAAAGGAAGACTTACTTCAAGGGGAACTTAATAATTACAAAAACTTGACGGGTTCTAGAACATCAAAACTGGAAATGCGAGAAAAGTTACGCGTTCCTTAGAATTTCATTTTTCCTTTTAAGTTCAGTGATATAGTAAAGTACACTATATTTCATGTCTGCTAGATGCTAGAGGAACAGCTTAGTGAGTTTTAATTTATATTTTTGTGTCCACTGACCAGCGATTGGTGAGCCGCCACCGGCTAGAGCTTATCTTTTTGACATAACTAATGACGATAAAATATTGGTAAAAACAAATTGGATATATCGTGAGGATCATTAAGATATCGAATTTTAATATCTCTGAATGAAATTTTATTGCATTAAATTATTATAGTAAGAAATGATAATTCGACCAACGTGTGCTTCTTGCCTATTGGATATAATTTCTCAATTTAGTCAAAATGTTAGAGGCAATGGAAATTCGTATATGCTAAATCCCATTAATTTTAAGGTTTCCTATCACACTGAGTTTTATTATTTTTGTAATCATATCACCTATTAAACTTTTAAGAAAATGGGATATTCATTAAAACAAAAAAGCCTAATTTTGATTTCAAATAATTTTCTCGATACAATATATTTAAAGCTGAAATAAACACCTTTATGTTTTTTTAGCAACCTCACCGACCTAAAGACAGCCAACCAGAACAAACCCCACAACTAGACCCCAACATGGTTCTGCAGGCTCTCGGCATAACATCACCGGGAATATTCGAAAACAGAGCAGTTAATACTTGTCAGTCACCTCTAAGAACCACGTTTAACCCCGGAGGGGGAGGGATTTTCAACTTCCCCTATCCACCAAGTCCTTTGCAAGTAGACACCAGCTTGGAAAGTCATTTACTTCAGAGAATACAAGCATTAGGAACTTATCCCCCGCTATCACCGCAGTATCAGTACGGGTACCCTCAAGGCTTACCATTGATAAACCAAGGGTTGTATAACCAGGCTTTACTAAATAGTAACTTTCCTGTACAAAGTCCTCAATATGGCCCTTATGCTACGCTTCCCAAAAGTTTTTCTAGCTTTGAAAATAGATTAAATTCTTCTAGGCATAGCGAACCTCGTCAAATTTCCCCAATGTACCAATCGTATGCTGGACAAAATATCGATCAAGATACTGGTCCTAGTGAAAATGTGCTTCCCAACTCAGAGCAGTACACAAAGTATAACCAGCAGCGCTTAAATCAAGAACCGTCATATCAGGCAGCATCTACAAGTCTAAATGATTGTCAACTTTCGATACCTACGATGCAACGTAGACACTCATCTATAAATCTTGCTCAAGATGGTCCTTCAAGTTCGGCTAGTCAGAGATTGAAAATTAACACCGATAGCAGGATACAGAGAGGTGCTAGCCCTAACCCTCAAAATCCTCAAGCTATTTCATCAAGGCTTTCCACTTCAGCTAATCAACGTCTTCAGATTAATCCTGATAGTAGGCAACAGAGAAGTGCTAGTCCTAACTCTCAAAATACTCAATCTGTTGCATCAGTTGAGACTAACGATATACATTTTATCAAACCTTTGTCTCAAGTGGGCACTTTAACAACTACAGACTCTCAAGGAAGAGTCAGGGTTATAGTTCCTGTTCCTTCCAATTCTGAGGAAAATGACTCGTTATCAAACCTAAGAATAAGTGACGAGTTAAGATTGATGAATGGACCTGGAATATCTAGGTCTGCAAGCGAAAGGGTACCAAATAGGAGCGAACTCATGTCACAAGTACAGAGAACAACTTGGGCCAGGCACACAACGAAATAATTTTTAACTGGTTTTTAATACGTGCAATAATTAAATCCTATTCTTCTAAAAGAAACTGTAAATATTTTCGGTGGTTAATTTTGTAAGTAGGTCCTAGCCTAGCGTACTAGTCTAGTCAAGTTTAAGTTTTGTTTAAATAGATAAGGAAAATATATTCTGGTAAATACAATCAGAAAGTGTCAGGTACCAATAAAATAAATCTTGTCAGAACTGTGGGACTAAACAAAATAAGATTAAGAACTTGTCCCGTAGGTTGTTGCTTAAGACCGCAACTATAACATTAGGAAGGAAAGATAAACATAAACTAGAGAATTTTGGGTGCAAACAATGCTTCGAAATTTTACTTTTTGGTCTAAATATTTAGCCCCAACAAAAGGTCATTTAGCATCAGTCGAAAAGTAGTCTTTCTTATTCAGATATTCGGAGATCGAAAATTATATTTATGATATACATGACATAAAGTCTATTCAATTACAGATTTAAAATGTTTGCAAATTAATGGGTATTTATCGGTATTTGTATTTTATGCAGTTTGAAATTAAATCTAGCTTATGCCAAGGAGTGCTGCAGGTCATGTGGAGAAATGCAAAAGGACTTTTTCGAGATGCATAAACACTCGCACAACAACCGTGAGATTTAAGTATGGATGGACCGATAAGCGCGGTAGAATGTAGTGAACTGATTAACCAAAGACATATGTCTTTGTTATTAACTCACTCACGCATTTTTCAGTAAAATAAAATAACACAATAAAAGCAGAAAAATGAAATTTTTATTCAAGAAACAATCTCATTATGAACAAAAAAAAATTAAATTTATTTAAAAAATAGTGTCATAGCAAATGTGAATAAAACATAATGCTTAGAACTGAAATATAAATAATACATACGAGTTTATGTACTACTTATGGGGCAAATTGTCATAAACTAAATGATAATCCGGCAGTAAACTTTTCTTCAAGGCTTGAAGGTGATCATACTTTTCGGCAGAAATTTTCATTTTCTATATAAGGATGGTATTTGCTCAAATGGTATCATTTCAATATTATTATTTTTCGTCACATTTAAAATTGTCCATTTTCCTCCGGATGTCTTAGTTTACAAAAAATTGCATCTTGTGTGTACTTTATTTGTTTTAAGTCCATAAGATGTGGGTCGCCGACTGTATTTCCTGGTCTAATTGACTTATAATATTTCAAAATATACATTGGCTTAAGGAAGGCGTGGTCCAGTCTAGATATTTTACAGTGTAAGGTGTTTTACAAGCAGTCCCACAAATATTAATTTAATCTGCTGGTACATTAATATTTTTGTTTTGTCATTTTTTCCTTTCAATGTTTGAGTGAACTGAGTCCACTTCCATTTGTGTATGTCATTTTAACAAGAATTTTTGAATTATTTCAATATTTTTTTGGCAGGCTAGATTGAACAAACTATTTGCCAAAATGCAATTACGATGTTGGTAGTTGCAACCATCGCTTTACCATATTATTATTATATTCATATATCATATATATTCTAGCAAGTTGGAGATAAAATAAACAATTAGTGTTGAAAACTCGTTGGCTGTCAGCCCACTCTCACATTCATTCCACAAAAAGCAAAATCCTTTGTTTTTTTACCCTGGAATTGATTGCCTTTTGCTCCACAAATGATTGAAATTTTGTTTGGATTGTTATAGAGCCACTTCGGGCCCGGCTCAAGGATGTAAACTGCACAAGTGCAAGTTTAGTGACCCTTATAAAATTTGTACCTAGTTTCTTCGATTCGGTGTCTATTCGGACACCGTTTTCAAGAAAAGCAAAAAACTAAAAATGAAAATGGTTAGCAAATACAATAAAACAGTAAAAAGCTCTTGCAGATTGTCAGGCTTTAAACTGACTTTGTTTTTTGTTATTATCAAACAGGGTGAAGTTATGCAGTGCCAATTTCATTCTGTAGTACATTGAAAATACGTTAGATTTGGGTGACAAAAGCACAGATTACAAGTCCGTAGAAAATACGGCGTGTTCACATAACTGGTCCTTTTCTAATTCATCCCGTGCTTCACGTTTTAAAGTTTGATGTAAATCAAATTCAGTTTGTTCTACATTTTTACTTTCATATCCTACACATACATTACAACAATATTTCTTTGGGTATATAATGATAAATTATGTTTATCAAACATTTTAGAAAAACTTGTGTTCGATAAAGCAGATACTTTATGGTCAATGCAAAAATTGTTTTTGTAAAACTTGTACAAATCTGACTTTGATTCCCGTACTGCCTGCAAATGCAATTTGGATGAACTTGCACCACAATAATGAGACTCCATATTAGGAAAATCGTCAAAAACCTTATTTAAAACTGCTTTTTGATTGTCGTAAGGGTCATTTTTTCTGTTAACTGAATCACGATTTTCTGGAAGATCTGGCTTTGCCCAATTTTTAATAATAAATTGAAAGCTTTGTATTTCGTGCAAAATATTTTAATTAGTAATACAATGCAGAGCGGGGGTCAAGTCGCTGAAGATGTAGCCGATCAGACTCCTTAGAATTTTGAGTAATGGGTTATAACAGCCCCCTATTTCTATGTGAATTTTTAATTCTATTTCAATTTCAATGTTTAACCTATGTGTGGTCAAAGTTTGATTGTTTTGACTCGACTGTGCTTGTTCCGGACAAAGAAGCACTGATGACGGCCTAAGACCGAAAGCGCTCTGCATTGTATTACTAATTAAAAGATTTTGCACGAAATACAAAGCTTTCAATTTAATTACTTCCACGTGCACACAGCCTTAAATCTTATCCAATTTTTAACAACCTATTCTCCTACTGCTAAGGTATTAAGAAACCTTTTCTTACAAACAGGTATTCTCCCTCTTTATGTTTTAAGAAAAAAATTCTGTTGTTAAATAAATGTCTTCTGGAATTTTCTTCCAATCCTCTTTTTCTGTTTATTGGCATAACTTCTAAAGTGCTTTTTACGAGCATTTTCTTTTGCTTCCATGTAAGCTTCCAAAATATTTTTTTTACTACTAACATGATAAATCACCATTATTTACTCCATTCCTCAAATGAGAACTAACATTTCTCACCCTAGGCACCGAATCTTAACTACGATAAGAAGATGCCCTCTCCGCGGCGGCACGTTAACGGTATGCCCCCTTCCCCGCGCGAAAACTAGCATGATACTGGCATGCGACCTTTGGACCCGGCGCACACTGGTCGAATTTCTAGGAAAGCTGGCCATAATAAGGTTTACCAGAAATAAGACATAAAAGTTATTAAGTATTACACGTTTAATATATCGTGTTTTAGACAAATAATTGTTGAATTTTTATCTCATCATCTATATTTATATATAGGGTGTATCAATTATCACTAACGATATAAATCATGTATAAAAATCATTTGTATGTTCTTAAACCGTTTTAAAAAATGATTTTGAAAATTAAGGGCTCCTCCTACGTTGTAAAAAAAGGGTTTAAAATTTTTAACTCGATGATCCAAATTTTGTTTTTGCAACGGTTAATTCAGGAGTCTCACTAGCAAAATGAATGTTAAGTAGACGACAAAAATGCGTTGATGAGGGCCTGCAATTTTGCCATACATGTATTGCAAAGTTATCTCTATTTTTAAAAATTAATCTAATAGAGACGAAACTAGTAAAAAGATAGAAGCATCAGTGTAGCTGTTGTTCAAAAACACTTGCTTATATTCTGACTATCCCAAGGTAATATTAAAGCCATATTTACAAATTAAAACTAAATTATAAATTTTATCTGCTGATTCAGCCCAAGTATTTATTACCTCTTTTTATAATAACATCAGTCTTGCATCAGCAATAATGATTCTACAGAAATTTCAGCTTCAGTTTCACTTACTACAATATTATGGGATTAGGGGTGGACGAAAATAATCGATTATTCGATTCACTTTTAAGAAATTACCGATTAATCGATTCATCGACTTATCCATTAATATTTCAGAAAATATCGATAATCGATCATTTCGATTAATCGATTATAGCGATTAATCGATAATAATCGATTATTACTTTTAATAATCGCCCAGCCCTAATTGGGATAACATTTTTTTGGGCTCCAAAACTTTGTCGAACGAAGGATATAACTTGCAACTTTTTTGTCCCGCTTGCGTTTTGATAAGTTTATACTGATGCTGAGACAAATTAGCTTCTACGATTTTTAAAGCTAATACTTCATCAGCATTTAACTCTAAATGTAAATTATCTTGATTGTTTTTGCTTTCAAAAATTTTGGTTTGCTCGGGTTTGTTACATCGTTACTAATAGTTTTGAGAACTTTCGATGCGGATAAGTTACCACATGATCTGTAGCTCATTTGAGCGGCATAAGTTAACTCCTGTGGTGTTGAATTTTCTCGGAGTGGTTGTGTTTTCCGTCTTTTGGACCGCTCACTACACTCACTGGACGCTAATGTTTTGCATCCTTTTACAATATATTTTTAAAATTTTACAACAGTTGTAAGCCAATTTTAATTTTTTTCTAAATATCTGTCTTTGATCCTACTTGATTGATTCAACTTGGAAATATATTCATAATAAAAAATATGTCTTGGGTATGGCTTGGGTTAGCACTTGGTTAGTTTCCTTTTATTGAGCCCCCGAAGCGAGCGGAGGGCAATGCAAAGCCATAATAATTACCCGGCGACCCGACCGTCGACGGAAACAGCCGAGGATCCGGCGATTTTTAGTGGCACCTTTAATATCCCGTTAATTCGGATAGTTTTAATTTCAATTTAAGAAATTTTGCATTATTACTTTGGTCGGGAAAGCTTTGAAGTATTTCAAACAATTGCTATACGGTATAATTAAATAACTTCGATCTGAAGCAAAGAAATAAGAAATAATGAAAGCTTTATTCTTGTGAGAACAAGTTTTCTTCATAAATAAAAGATAAATTATTAATTTACTTTTCCCTAATTATTAAAATTAAAAATCGCAGTCCACAATCAGTAAAATTAAAAATCACCGTAATCTCTAGGACTATCGTGTTAAGAAAATAAATAATTCATTTTTAAGTAAATTAGGTAATTTTTCGGAAATTTTTACGAATTTATGCAGTTATAAAATAAGTATTCTAATAAATATGCAGTAAAAATATTGTGCGAAACCTTTAACCAATTTTAAAATCACCCAAAAGGCCAAAATTTATTTAAATATAAAAAGATGGGGCAAATTCGAGCAACATTTTCATCTTGATGTCTTGTCAGAATATTTGTATTCGGCAATATGGTGAAATCATTATCACAAAATCAAAATCTTTTAAATATTAGTTATTACACACCTTGATTATTGTTATCAATAATAACTAATTAAAAACGTTAATTGATTTTTGAAACAGCCAGTTGAATACAAACTTTATCAAAATATTTATTTGGTGATAATAATAAAAAACCATAACGTAAGTTTGACAGGGCGCTGCAAACAATTCAAAAGATATCAATTGTGTTTTTCCAAAGCCGACTAGAGTGCTGTAAATAATTTCGTCATAAATTTGATTAAATATACCGCAAACGAAAATATCGTTTATGGCCAGCTTTTATTTAAATTCAACCTGTGTGCGGCGTAGTTCGCCGATCGTTACCAGGCAACGAAGAAAATAAACGAAGATTCCTTTATAGCGCTTGCTGAACATGCACATCCCGTTGAGTGGGCCTTCTTATCGTAGTTAATATTCGGTGCCCTAGGTAAATAATAATATTAAAAAAAAACCTAGGTCAATAATGAAACGGAAACGGAAAATGTCAAAATGTCAAACTTGTTAGTTTGACAACTAGTTGTCATTTCGGATTACTTCAAAAATGAGTAGGAAATGATTAATTTCAAAATCTAATCAATTCAAATAATGATAAGGATTGTATCAGTGCTATTAGTAAAAAAATTATATACAGTATGACTCACTTTTCATGACTCCCCATAATATTCTTATTAATAATGCGATTTTGTCAAAATTTAGATGGAAAGAAGGTACTTTGTATGTATGGAGCTGTCAAGAGATTATGTTACGATTATGTCAGTTAGACAACTGAACTTCCAGGCTACCTGATATTTCGAACTATTTGAAAAATAAGTAGAAAATGACTAATATAAAAATCAAATCGAATCAAATATGATAATATATCAGTGTTAGTAGTAAAAAAAATTCTATATATACCTCGGTTGAGAAGGCCATTATTAACATCGCACATTATATAAAAGTGCTCGGTAAATAATGGCTTACTTCTCAACCTAGGTATATAATATACTATTAAATATTGTTTCACGGTCTTGTTCTGTTAATAACGCGCAGTTTATTTTCTTCGTTGCTTTGCCTAATTTACAATCACATCTAATTTTCGTTTGATTTGCAGGTTTTTCAATGTCATATCGCCAGTTGTTCTCAACTCTTTTCTACCCAAATACCTCTGCCCACTTTCCCTGGCGATTCATTCGATCACTCTATTTCAGTTCATTACTTTGGCATCTTCTAACTCTCTTTCTTTTTCTATTCACACCCTTGCTTTTGATCTGCTTCAGATTGACCTTCACTCTGATATTTCCCTTCTTCCGGTGCATACTCACTTTCTAATATCTCGTTATCACTATATTCCATTTCATTATTTGTCGATCTTATTCTCGTCGTGCTCGTCGTCTATTTCATAAACTTGACATCTTGTGACTATCCTTCTTTTCTATACAAATGATCCTTAAGCATTGTAGTAGACTCGTCTTCCGCAGACTGATCTTTAGTCTTTAGACATTTCATTCCCCTTGAATTGGAATCCATTGCTTGAATCTGAAAAAAAAAACGGTTGTAAAAACACGCCAGTTATATAGGTCCTAAGATATATATAACTTGCTGCCTGTTGATGTTAGAGATTGTAACCATGAAAAAAGGTTTAAAGAATCATGTAAAGAATATATTTAAAAAAATATTACACTTTGAAAATATCCTTGAGTGAATCTGATGTCTCTGATGTGTGAATATTGTTTTTGGTATTAATATTTAGTATTTAGAAGTTATGTGACTGAAGATTATCCCTTCAGAATTAGTAGAACAAATACTGAATGTCCTATTTATATTTATTTTTGGTTTATGGCACATACAGCTGTTCTCTAAGCTAGGTGCTTTTATTTGAAATATTACTAGAATTAGGATTTATACCTGTAAATCATATGTATGTAGGATACTATAAATTGCTTTCAAGAAATTACAAATTACATTAAATTACAATACCAGTAGAAGAAAATCAGGAAAGTTTGCCTTTTCCAGAATCAATTAGAAAAATCTATTAAATAATAATTGAGGCTTTTACTTGATGAAAATCAAATTCTACTTAATGGCCTGGTAAATGACAAATATATATACTTTTATCTGCATCATTTTTAATAATAGCTTGACATGTTTCACAGAACCTGTAACCAGAGTCTATAGATATTCTACTGTAACTTCGTCAGAAGTGAGAAATGAAATCATTTTATTGCTCACTTCCTGTTAGCGAAACCATGTCAAGATGTTATTACATATTGTGAACATAAAAGTATTTTTCACTACCAAGCCTTGAATTTAATAATTATATTTCTTTAGTTTTTATTGTTGAAGGTTCATGATGGTGTTTTACAAAACTAATTATACGTAATTTACATTTTGTATTTGGTCTACCAATTATTTGATTTACAACAACATTTTTGTTACATGTTTTGCCTATAATGAAAATATAAGAGTAGTTCTCTCTTTGGACCATTTTAACGATTGAGTTCTTTTTCATCCTGTAGAATAAGTTATTTTATTTCTCTTCGTACACCATATTTTTTAGCAAGCCAAAAACTTGTATCAATATAAAATTTTTCGTAAGATGAAACTTTTTGCCCAGTTGTCCTCTTGACAACCACATACGTGGACTGGTACTGATAGGCCTCACACTGTAATTTATCTCGAACGTATGATGCCCGACTATACATACCTATATATCCCGAAATTTTCGAGATGGTTTAGGATATGTACGTTTTCCGCATTTGTTCCGAACGTACCTTTACCACAATATCATCCTATAACTAAAACTATGTTTGGGGTTTGGAACCTTCGGCAAAATGCACTAAAATGGAGTTTCATCCACAATACCGAAACAGAATTATTGCACTGGACGCGCGTTTCGCTAACCATGTTAGCATCATCGGTAGATGATTAAAACTAAATTGTAAATCTACCTAACTCTTTTTATACTAAGTGAAGTGGCGGAATTACCCTAAGGCCCGGTAGGCCCGGGCCTAGGGCGGCCAGATTTAGGGGCGGCCCCAATCGTGTCAAAAATAGTATATTACTTACCTAGGCCAGTAAAGAAAAAAATGTCTCAGATCACATGTAATTATTATTGTCTGCCGAAGCAAAGCTGAGGTCAACAAACATGTGATCTGAGGCTTTCTTATTTACTGGCCAAGGTGTGTATACTATATAAAAGTTGGCAATAAAGTAATTTCATTATGTAATGGCAATTATTTTGTCGAAACGAGAAACGAATGCAAAAGTGTGACCGACGAAACTAAGGACAAACACAATCAAAGGACCAGGAATAAACTTTTGCAATGCGCGAGTGGCTCCAGGAATTTCTGGTTGGTAGCAAAGGCAGTAAGTAACAACACAAAACTAACCCACCTAGACGGCGACTACAGCCAAGGAAAAAGAAAACATGCTCGCCAAAATGTTTTCATCGCACTCTACCTTAGACCTCCCCCAAGGCAAGACTCTCCCCACCATATCGAACATCAACACTACCATGGCAGAAGTCAAGTTTCATCACCGTGATATTCGCAAAATCCACAAAAGGCATCAGGACCGGACGGAATACCTGCCATCGTGCTAAAGAACTGCGCCAACGAACTAACACCCGTTTTTTCCAGGCTTTTTCTCTGTCTTACGGAAAAGGAATTTACCCATCCTCTTGAAAGTCGCTCGAGTGCAACCTGTTCCAAAAAAAGGCAAGAAAACCACGCCCTCAAACTATCGCCCAATTGCCTTCCTTCCAATAATCTCCAAAGTCATGGAACGTGTAGTCAATCAGCAACTACTCAAGTACCTCGAGAATAACAGAATACTCAGCGATAATCAATACGGCTTTCGCAAAGAGAGATCGACAGGAAATATATTGGCCTATGTCACTCATATATAGAGTAGGGCAATTGAGAACTACGGAGAGTCTCGAGCGATTGCGTTGGATATTTCAAAGGCATTCGACAGGGTTTGGCATGACGGACTGCTCAACAAACTGCCGTCCTTCGGACTGCCAGTCTCTCTCTGCAGCTGGCTTGCCAGTTTTCTTAGGAACCGATCTCTGCACGTTGCAGTTAATGGACACATCTCAGACACATTCACCTTCAACGCGGGCGTGCCTCAGGGCGCGATACTTTCACCAACTCTGTTCCTCATCTATATTAATGACCTGCTGATCGAAACGAATAATCCTGTTTACAGTTTTGCAGATGACAGTACCCTTGTCTCCCACTTTAGATCAGAAAAACCCTTACCAGCGACTGAGACTCATCACCGCAGACAGGAGCAGATTACGGCAATAAATCAAGACCTGGAGAATGTTCAAACTTGGGGCGACTGAAATTTGGTCCAGTTCAATGTAGCAAAGACCCAAGCAGCAACGTTTACCGAGAAGGCCAAATACAGCGGGCCTTGACATTGTTATGGCAGGATCGACCATTCCTTCATCCTCGTCAATCGGACTGCTGGGTGTCTCGGTCAACAGCAATATGTCCTGGCATGACCACATTGATAACATCGCAAAATCAGCCTCCCAGAAGCATGGTGCGCTATTTCGCAATAAAAAACTCTATACACCGCAGCAGTTGCTCTTGCTCTACAAAGCGCAAATAAGACCGTGCTTAGAATATTGCCCACATATCTGGGGTGCCGCACCAAAGCACACCCTAAAGCTGCTGAATTCCATTCAGAAGAGAGCTGTGCGTCTCGTCGGCGACCCGGAGTTGACCCGGAATCTGGATAGTTTGAAACACCGCAGACATGTGGCTGAGATTTCTCTGTTTTACAGATACTTTCACGGCAGATGTGCCCAGGAATTAGCCCGCCTCATCCCGCCCCTGGCAAGTCCTGTCAGACGGTCACGACAGACGGCAAGAGCGCACCGGTTCGTCGTACAACTGGAAACACCTAGAACATCGCTTTACAAGAACTCCTTTGTCTGGCGCACTGCATCACTGTGGAACTCACTCCCAGAACATCTGTTTCCCACTAATTACAACCTACAACTATTCAAGAACCGTGTCAATCAATATCTCCGCACACACACCGCTCGTCAAGCGTCATAGGATCTCCCTTTAGTGTGTGTGCCACTGCCGTAAAAAAAAAAACATAAAAAAAGTCTATGTGGTGAATGCTGAGAAAGGGGCGGCTGATAGCTTGGGGCCTAGGGCGGCCGAGACTGCAAATCCGCCACTGACTAAGTGTTTGCTTAATCAAGCAGCACCAAATAAACCAATCCTGGAATCCCACTAGTCACGCTCGATCAACCAATATAATGGACATACGGAATATGCCCTCTATTTCTATTTAAACTATTCTTACATTTAATAATTTCCATACTTTCATATGCATCTAATAATCTCCTATCAGTTATATTATGAATTAATTTTAAATTCTTAATTGTTATTCTATCATTATTATCAAAAGCATGCTCGGCAACATCCGATTTTTCTGTTCTACCATACCTTAAATGAGCTATATATTCCTTGAATCTCGTTTGCATAGATATTCTAGTTTGCCCAACATATTTTGGTTACAATCCATGCATCCAATTTCATATATTCCACTTCTTTCTAATATTTCAATTTTGTCTTTTGGACCACCTAATTATTTCTTAATGTTAAACTGAGTTTGGATTACAATTTTTAAACCTATCTAAAGTATCTTAAAGACTTTTTGGACTCCTCTAGTATACTGAGGATTATATGGTATCGAGACATATATGGATTTTTATCCTGATTGACGAAAGAAGTGGAATCATGAATGGTCTTTCTGAACAAATGCCTATTAATTAGTCTATTTGTTAAGTTAGTATTAAAACCATTCATTTTCGCTATATTCTTAATTGTCTCCTTTTCATTATTAAATCTTTCTCTGCTGAGAGAAATTAAAGGTACAAACCTTAATGAAGGTGAAATTTAAATCTTGTTTGATGTTTGCCCATTGCTCCCTACTATACCAATCCCACAGACATTGCAATACCTTGGTGAATTAATTACTTGAGATGAACAGTTTTGATAACGAAATCAAATAAGAATATTTAACTTTAACCAAACTTTGCATGGATCAAAATTATTTTCAATATAAAAATAACTATTACCAACAAATTGAAGGCACGGCAATGGGCAACTGTTTAACGCCGTTTTTAGCTAATCTTTTCATGAGAAAATTTCAAAATGAAATGTGTCAGGAGTTCGCATATTTTCCAAGGGTATGGTACAGGTATGTGGATGACATTTTCGCGATTTTCGACACAAAAACCGCTAATATCGAAGGTTTTGTAACCAAATTAAACAACCGTTTCCCCAATTAAACTTACTTATGAAGTCGAGAACAATGGCCAACTTCCATCTTTGGATACTTTAGTGATTAGGAACGATAATAACACACTAGAATTTGATAATTATAGAAAAATTACTACCGCTAACCGATATATTCCTAATGACTCCTTCCACTACAACCAACACAAAATGGCCAGCTTTCAGTTTTTAGTACACCGTATGGTTAACTATCCTCTCAGCAGAGAAATATTTAATAATGAAAAGGAGACAATTAAGAATATAGCGAAAGTTTATGGTTTCAATACTAACTTAATAAATAGCCTAATTAATAGGAATTTGTTTAGAAATGCCATTCGTGATTCCACTTATTTCGTCAATCAAGACGAAAATACAAAATTTGTCTCGATACCATATAATCCTCAGTATACTAGAGGATTGCAAAAACTCTTTAAAGAAGTAGGTTTAAAATTAGTCTACCAAACTCAGTTTAACCTTAAAAAGTTATTAGGTGGTCTAAAGGATATAATTGAAATATTAAAAAGAAGTGGAATATATGAAATTGGATCCATGGATTGTAACCAAAAATATGTTGGGCAAACTAGAAGATCTATACAAACGAGATTCAAGGAACGCATAGCTCATTTAAAGAATGGTAAAACAGAAAAAAACCAAGTGTTGTCGACCATGCTTTTGATAACAATCAAAGAATAACAATTAAGAATTTAAAATTAATTCATAATATAACTGATAGGAGATTATTAGACGCATATGAAAGTATGGAAATTATTAAATATAAGAATAGTTTAAATAGAGATAGAGAGCCTATTCCCTATAGTCTATTGTATTGGTTGATTGAGCGTGGCTAGTGGGACTCCAGGATTGGTTCCTTTGGTTCCGCTTGATTAAGCAAACATTTACAATAAAAGAGAGTTCGGTAGATTTTAAATTTAGTTTTAATCATCTCCTGATGATGATAAAATGGTTAGCGCAACGCGCGTCGAGTACAATAATTGTGTTTCGGTATTGTGGATGAAACTCCATTTTAGAGCATCAATGTTATATTTATTGGGTCCGGACATACATTTCCCGAGGCGTCGGACCGTACACGTATCGAAACAAAAATATCGTTTTTAATCGAACATACATTTTCCAAACCGTCTAATCGTGCTTATCTCACTCGAATGGCTCTTGTGATTTTGACGCTTAATGCATATACTGTATACTTCTCGTATAAACGTAGTTCAGCAGAGACGTAGACTTTGCGAATGCTATTACAAACTGTCCAATGTCCATTCAACCATACAGAAATATGTGTCTTTAGCTCCCCTTTATGGCACAGATGTAATACCTATTTATGTATTGAGAGAGTAATGTAAGCGTTTAGCGTACGATGCATGAATATAAAATCTCGGGGCTTTAGTCAAGAACTATTATCACGCTAGGGACGCTAAATGGTCTTTACGATGAAAATACATTGAATATTTTATAGGCGATATATTACTTTTAACTTTAATAATATTATTATTTTATTTTTAATTTCAATGGGAACTAATTTTCGTAACGTACTCGTATATCTACCCTGACCACTAAATGCCCTTATCAAACAGCGACATTTTTTACATTTAATCAAGCAAGGATGAATATTCTAACTAATGGGATGCTAAAGATGGCCAAGGGCGATAAGGTTTTGTTAACAACAGGTCAAAATGCATTTTAAAGCCCATGTTGTGCATATATAAAATCACTCAAAAAAATAATTCCTACTGTTCCCCAAAAAGAAATTGCTTAGTCACCACAAGGAATATTTTTGGCGCCTGTTTTATACCGACCATTTACAATTATTTATGTTGCTTAGTTAAAAAATTTTAATTACCAAAATATGTACTATATAAATCTAAATTATTTATCCAATAAAATGTATTAAATATTTTAAAATTTCCCAGCATTTAATATGTGAAAGTTTTGTAGCGTATATTTTATAAATACCGTTTGTTTATTATTGTTATATATAATATTTCTAGTTACTTGTAAATATAATTTCTTATAAAGTAATTTATCGTTGTAATAAAATACAGTATTTATTTATTTATGTATATAGGCGTGTGCGCATTATTATTTCTCGAGTCTGGCGTTATGTTATATAAAAATAAACATATTTTTATTTTTTGTTGATGTTTGCTTTTTGAAATTTATATATGCATATGATTTAATTGAGGATATGTAATGATAATTTTCAATTGTAGCTTTATATGTGTTGTGGAACGTATTAATAGCAATCAATGCAACATTTTCAACTTCGTTCATCTATTAATGCATCAAGAAATATTAGATATTGAAATATTGCGAAAATTTAGAATTTCAAATACCTTTCCTTGATGTTTCCAGCTCCCGTAATAATGACATTTTTCTTTTTCATTACAAGGTGTTATAATCTAAGAGCCAGTGACATTTTTCAGTGATGATTTAGCTAAGACCTATTTTTGAGAGGGTGTTGAGGGGGCATACCCCTAAGTGTCATCCGTGAGGATTAGCCCGGATTCCAGTTGTAGGGGGCGGCAGAATTCTTCCATGTGTAAAAAACTGCATTTTTTATTATTTTGTTAAGGTTGAAATTTTTTTCAGTACTCCTCTGATAGCCCACAAACATTAATTTAATATTGGGAGAACGATTGGCCAGTCTTAAGAGGGTGGCAAAACACCCCCCAACCTGTCGTGGAGCAATGAACTTTTTATTATTTAGTTGAGCTTCGTTTTTTAGTATGTTGTTGTAGCAAGTATTCCAAGTATATATGCCAATTGGTAGAACGAAATGGATGACGGTCGTAAGTCGTAACTACCAGAACGATTTGAATGTGCCGTATGCGCGCCCTGACTTCGTGCTCTCGGTCGCAAATTAATTTGTATTATGAATGCTTTAAATATAAACATTAATTCTATTCATTTATTTACATCATTTTTAGTAATCACAGGCCTTACCTTTGGACCTGATATTTTAATACTCATTCGAGGGAAATGCGACTTGAAAATTACAAAAATGTTCTTTTCATTCGAGAATAACTTTGCAATTATGGGGGACACGAAGAAGAAGTTTTATATAGGAAATTTAATTTAATAGAAAAAAAACTCTTGACGTTCTTTCGTATATTGCTAAGTTTCTGCGATATAGCGAAAATCAGAAAAAATCCAATATTTTTTACATTCAAACGCAAATATCTTTTGAACTATGCTAGATACCAGATTACTGTTTGAAAACTTTTTATAGAAAATTTTGTTTTCTACAAAAAAGCTCTCTTAATAATTTTTGTATCTTACGTAATTTCGGAGATAAAGTGAAAATAAAGAACCTTCTTTTCGGGTTTCGAAATAGTAGTTTACCTAAAAAGTGTGGAAAGTGCCCTTTTTCAGCACGCAATTCCAGATGGCCGAACCACGCGACGCGAACGACAAATACGTGCAGTTGGGTAACATCGAAATAAATACCGGCAAACAATGGCAAACAAGTCGTATAAAATGTTGCGACTAGGCAAAATACGCCTCCAATAAGAAAAAAGTGGTAGGGAACTGATTGAAGCGAAGCTCGGGTGAGCGAAAGTACTTTAAAATATTCTAACGCCTATATTTGTTTGAGATCTTTCTGGACAAGGAAAATATAAATTTGACCGGGTTTACTCGGGCTTGCGGAAAAAGTTTCAAGTGCCATCCCGGGATAATTCGGTTGAGTGCATTAAGTAGTTAATAGATGTCACTGGCGACTTGAGTATTGAATATCGAGAATAATTTGCAATTAAATGTATACATTTAAGTGTAATGCAACGAGCATTTATTCCGTTACAAGCTTAAAATTAAGCAAAGAATTTTTTATAAATAAACACAACACGTGCATTAGAAATAGATAGGTACCCAAATTGTTATTTTGTAGATTAATCCTATCATCATTTTGTATTCCAGGTGTTGAGATTTTAAAAGGGTTGTACTGAGAGAAATTATGACAAACTCACGTAAAAAAACAACTTTATTATGAACGAAAAACGAATGCTTACAAAAACCGGGCTTGTAAAGGCAAATAAAATAAATAATATAACACTTGAGTATACAATAACGTGGATATATAAATCAAACCGCTATCGCCTAGACATAAACAAATTCGACAATTCGGCTTAGCAGTTATCCGATATTGGTTCTTAATCAGCGGTACTTTTCTACCTTAATACTCTCCTTAAAAGTATAGCTGACCAAAAACACCAAAAACAAATAAAACTATGTACTACTTCTAGTGACCAAACCAATTCCAGAACGGAAAACTTCAAATTTAGGTCTGGCTAAGGGTTTCATTATGTCTGCAATTTGCTTATCACTAAATACATATGTAATATCAAATTCACCATTAACATATAATTCACGTACAAAATGGTACTTTACATCGATATTCTTTGTACGTGCATAAAAAACAGGATTCCTAATCAGTTTAAGTGCGCTTTGATTGTCATTGGAAAAAATCGGTTTTACTACATCTACACCTAACTCACTTAAGATGCGTTTTAACTAAACTAAATCTTTTGCCGCGATAGCCGCGCTTACGTATTCCGCTTCCGTTGTAGATTGCGTAATACACTGTTGTTTCTTACTCAACTAAGTTACCGCCGCACCCCCAATTTGCAAATAATACCCGTCATCGATTTTCAAGTTTTAATGTCATTCGCGAAATCCGCATCACAAAGCACTTCCAATTGTCCTCCAGTCTTGTACTGTAGACCAACATCCCTCGTACCGTTGATGTACCGAAGAAACCGCTTTACCAAATGACACGGAGCTTCGGTGGGTTCTCAAGTGCTCTTGATGTAACATTCACCACATATATGCAACATCGGGTCTAGTTACGACCTGGAGAAACATTAAACTAAAAATTAAATTAAAATCCGTAAATACTCGATTCCAACATCTTGGTGCTTGCTTGCTTGCTTGAGCCCATAAAGGCTTTTCTGCAACTTACAGACTTGTGATGAACCATCGTCGAAACCTTTTGGTTGATGCATGTAAATATCTTCGTCAAGTTTTCCATATAAAAAGCGGTCTTGATGTCAAATTGCCTTACACTTAAGGCAATTTTGTCTCGCAGCAAGACTTAGAACAACACGAATAGTATCCAAGCAAGCTACTAGATTAAAAGTTTCGTCAAAGTCCCTGCCGCTTTGCTGCACACAACCCTTTATTACCAAGCGTGCCTTAAACCGTTCCATTTCTTTATTTTCCTTGTACTTAATGCGATAAACCCATCGATTGGAAATAATTTTAATGTCTTTTGGTTTATCCACTAAAACCCACGTCTCGTACGGCTGAAAAGAGTTCATTTCATCACGCATGGCATTTACCCACATATCCGACTGCTTTGATGACATGGTTTCTTCGTACGTCATTGGTTCACTGTTGGCAATCCATGCAACTGGGATTCCATAGAAATCTGGAGGTTTTATTTGATTTCTAGGACGAAGTTGACGTCTTTCTGCAGACTCTTCCTCTGCCTGAGTTTCTATATGTCTAGGTTGTTCTGGTGTTTCATCCTTTAAAGGATTCTCATCATCTTGAGTTTGATCCACTTTACACTCAAGTTCAGTTGACTTATACACCAGTTTTTCTTGTTTAAAGATGACGTCATGGCTTGCACAATCATCACGAGTCTCTCGCACCCATATACGATATGCATCAATATTTTCAAGATACTCAACCCGAAAACCTTTTAGAGCTTTCTTATCCAGTTTTCTGCACTTTTGTTGCGGTACATGAACGAAACAATCGGTACCAAATACTTTCAAGTTATTTATCCTTGCTGTTTCATTAAACCATAACTCATATGGGCTTTTACTTTTGACCTTCGATGGTCCAGTTCTGTTCAATACATAAGTTGCTGTATTAACAGCTTCAGCCCAAAGAAATTGCGGAAGATGTAGTTTAGCATGTAGCATGGAACGAGCATCTTCCATAAGTATGCGATTCTCCCGTTCCGCACATCTATTTTGTTCTGGGCAATAAGGAGTTGTTACTGTGTGCCTTACACAGTCCTCGTTTGCTCAAAAACTTTGCTACGTCTTCATTGACATATTCTTTGCCACCATCTGTACGCAACTCAATAATATCAATTTGAGCACAAAACTCTTTTTTTTACTTCTGATTTCTCACGAAGAAAATAAACTTTACGGTAACTGCTAAAGTCATCCTTAAAAGCGACAAAATATCTC
>MU188071.1:35729-65077 GCA_016904865.1 Pissodes strobi | reverse complement strand
AGCCACGGCGCTGGAAAAACAGCACTTGGCGTAAACCTCAGCTGATCACATTCTAGAGGACATGCTTACGCTAAGAATGTAGCCACGTAAATGAAATATTTAAATAAATAAAATAAACGACATGGTCATACAGAATACTTGGCAATTTTTTAAAAAACTAAAGGTACGTTAGATCAGTTGGCTTTTCGAATTTTGGAATCAAATAATAAAGCTGTGCGAGATTCTGCCTAAAAGCCTAGCCAGAGAGAAACTGCTGATTCTCGATTTGATAGAATTTATCATTATATGACTAACCAGGACAAAATGAAACTTTTCACACAAAAACATTCCTCTAGGCGCCCAAAATGCGATGTAGGGGTTCACGTTCGCTGCTTTATAAATTATAACACAAGCGTTCTAGTAGTTAATCGTAATGTCCTACATATAGGGCCTTTGCTTATTCTGTTGCTTTTGAATTCCGCGAAAATCTGCTAATATACCCTATCTCGAAAATCAACTGTTAGACATTATGACAGGCTATAGGGTCTAAACGGCTCAACTTAGAGCGAAACGATTTGCAAGTTTTTCATACTTTGATCGATTATGAATAACTAATTAGACCTAGAATAGCCGAATAGAAAAAATATATATAAAGTTTTGATATGTTGAGATTGGAAGCACCAAAAGGAGACTTTTCAAAATCAAAAGAGTTCTTAAGTTTAAAGTGTGAGCTTCACCCCCAATACGCACCTCGATGGTTTTTCTCGTTTTTCTCAGAAACCGTTGGTCGCACAAAAAAATGTATATTTACTAAAAATATTCCTTATAAAATTTTCTACAAAAAAGCTTCTATTGATTATTTTTATTGATCCAATACATTTCAAGCAATAACCGTTTGAAAAATGGGGTACAAACGAACACAGGTCGCCTTCCAAATTAAAATCCCCCAAGGTGGTTTAACGTTCTAAATATACTCGCAAGAGTAAAACTGTAATAAATAAACAAAAATTTTTTTTTGTGTAATATTTTGCTTCTGTATTTATAATATTTAACCTATTTTAATGTTGTTGCTCGTTTCCACACCACCCATAAGGAAGAGATATCTGTGCGTTTTTTTTGAGTGGTTTCCCCTGTAAGGCCTATCCCACTAAGCTAACTTTCATCTACATGTCATCGTCTATAGTTTCTACAATGTGCTCGGTATTCGTATAACTATGCCCACGACAGGTCCGCACATAGTTGTACATTTCATGCCGGCTTTAATGCAACTGCATCTTTTTACACAACCTTGTTTGCAGTTGCAAGTTATTAATGATACCTTTGAAGCCGGGGCGGCCGATTCTGTTGTATATATAGGTGACAGGGTGTTGTTGATTTTCTTCCAGCTCCATTGGTCGGGTTTTATAGGTTGTTCTTGCCATGGTAGTCTGAAGGTACGTTCTCCGGGAATGTTGCCTAGCTGCAGCGGATGTGTTTCTCCGGCTTTTTTAATTTCTTCAGGGGTTGACTTTGCGTTGTTAAAAATATCAACGATACTATCAAGGTCTTTTTCTCTATTAAATGTTTGTATGTTTGTTGTTTTCCTTTTCCAAAAAATCCTGACGTGTCGTGCCACACCTGTTAATAGCATGAATAAAAAAATAGATTTTTTAAATTGCGTATAATACTGGATGAATGTAAGTCCCTCGAACTGTACATTCGTTGTTTCATATTACCTATGGCTTCATTCAGAAACATAATGTCTTTATCATCGGGGGAAAGTGCTGCTAATTAAACAACAAGGTCGACATCTTGTCCGAGACTAGAACTTCATTTTTCTCAGATATTTTGATGGCAATACGAATAATCTGGACATCGGCATCATCTATTGCAAATGATGTGCTAATATTCTCGCTATTTAGGTGTATTGCAAGCTGCGAAATAAGCCGTTCCTTATTTTTAATATTGCCTAGGAATTTGCTTTTCTGTTCGACCAACAAAGTATTGCTATCAAAAACAATCTCACGACTCGAATGCTTCAGCAATCGCCTTTCACGTTCGACGCATTTTGTGCTTGCACTGTTTTCGGAGTAACCGTCGAATACCACAGTAACTTTTTTGACCATAGCGTTTCGAATAAAGTTGGTATATGCAATATAAACATCCAAAAAGGTACCTTCTTTTGGCGACTCCCTGGGGTGGATAAGAAAGAATTTTGCAGAATTTTATCTCCAACAGTTTTCGCTTCATAGCAATTGATTTTCTCATCGGCCACAATACCAGTAGATAGTGAAATAAGATTGTTTGTAATGGTAAAGGGAGAGTGATTTCAGAGCCACTGTTTCAATTTTCGACAATCTTGTTCGTCTGTCTGTAATTCTTGACTCTCTCATTTCTACATGTTGATCTGAAATGACTGGTGTGATATCCCAATATCCTTCCACAGCTTTGCATACATGGTGGGTAGATGGCATTCCAAGAATCCATGTACTTAAATCACTTTCTGCAAAACCTCTTCCATGAGGCAAACCACCAAGACTTTTCATACCTCTCATAAGCGTTTGCTCGATGGTCATATCTGATCAGATTCCGGACCAATGTTTTTCTGAACGGCGAATTGTAAAAAATATGGAAAATGACCAGTTGCATGAAAAATTGGAAGCATGGCTCTAATGAAGTTCCCAATTCCCCGTGCTGTAACGCTCAGTTCCCAAACAAATACAAACCTAATTTACATAAATATACAAGTTTACAATAATCTCCAACTTCACAAAAATCTCCAAGTTCACAATCGGTGGTACAGCCTTTAGTGCAGGAACAATGGCGGCCCCCAGCTTTTAGACAGTGGAGAAGGGTCGTGGTGAGTTATAATGCCTGAGCGCCACGCGGTTAACTTATCGCCATGCCCTGATGCTGGATCTTCAGTGAGATTCGACCAATAACCACGAATTGCTCTCCTCCCCGCTGTAACCTATTGAAAAACTTGGAAGGGGAAACAAAAAGAAATATCACCCCAATTAAACAAAAATAACAAGTGTATATTCCGTATTGGTGACTATACTTTTGAATTAAATAAGAAAAATAATTGCTACAAGAAGAATTTCTTGTATATGTAGCTATGACAATTAATATAAATATGTATGCTAAAGATGGAATATTAAAAGTAACGGTTTAAAGTTAATTAATACTTCATGTTATATCTACGGCGCCCTATGAATACGAAGACGTGATCACGTGTCGTTTACATGCCCTTGATTGGTGCTATCAACCTATACGGTACAAAAATATGATAACTTCTTCTACTTCTACACTCTAAATAACTCTAATCAATAAGCGAGAAGTTAACGTCCTAGTTCAAGTGTACTAGATTCATTTAAGTATAATATTCACCTGTCAAACAGTATCGGTACCAGAGGTAAACCTATATGACTACGCTATGCTTATATGCGAACAGTTTCAAAACTATTTATATTATACGACGCTGAAAAGAAGTAAAACACGCGAACAAGACTACGCTGAAATGAATTAATAACACGCCAAAACTATCCGGATTAGCTGGATAATCCAGTATACGTATGCTAACTATTGAGAATAATTCGTTACTCCCAAATAACTTGAAGGTAACTATATTTTAAATCAAGTCATACCATCAATACTTTCATTAAGCAAATTCATCCGAAAATTTAATTTAATTCGCCCTATCACCAATCAAATAAAACACAATAATAAAATGAAATAAAATAAAAGTCCCAAAATACACTATATAATATCCTAAATTAAGACTAATCTGATACGTTATCAAGCCAACAGTGAGTTCATCCAGGATCCAGGTGTTGTCGAATCCCTGGAGCGTCAAGGTCGAGGAGACACTCCGTATGCGTTGAGGCTTGAATCAGACAGCGAGACACGCAGTCAGTTGATGGTTGCTCCGGAACCACGTGTTGTCGGGGAAGTTTCAGTATGCAGTCTGGAAACCCAGGTAGGAAACCGGATCGTAAGAGGACAATGGAAGGCCCATAAAAACCAATGATCCAAAAATAAAATTCCAAAAATCCGGAAAAACAGAAATCCAAAGATAGAAAACAGGAAAACAGGAACAGGAAAATCCAAGAATTGAAACCCCTTTAGATGTTAAACGGGGTTCAAGTGTGTGGCAGCTCTCGAAAGTCAAATCCCCAAACGTGGGTGTAGGTGGTCGAATCTACAAATCTTCCTTCATCTACAATCATCCATCAGACGAGAAACCATCGACGACCACAATCCTGCTCAAGGGCTTCGTTGAATACTCCCCTAACTAGGGCACTGTATATTTCACACTAAATATCAGTATCTCAACGAAAATTCCCAATTTCGAGAGCTCGGCACTGAAACCTACTGGTTCCTTCAAGATCACATAAAGACTAAATTGGCTTGCTCCGAAGTGACGAGGCTAGCAGAATTAACATCGCGCCGGCCCAACATACTATGTTGCCAACAGTGTCCCCATTTGTGACAAAGTACTAGAAAGTTATGATGTCATACTACCGGATTCACCAAAACAAGCGCTAAAGCGACTCATTATCGAAATGATTTAAACCAGTTAGAATCTACTTTTATATGCTTGGTGGGAATATATAACCCACGCGTTATGCGGCAGTCTAAAATTACAATCAACACGCGCCACTAATAGCATTATGCCAAACAAGGCATTAACTTGGCAACCGTGTCGACCGTGAAGACCACGCGCTTGTCCAGAAAGCTGTCACTTATACCGCCAAAATTATCCTCCACAGACTAAAAGCAATTTTTCGCGAGGTTAATCCAGCATAAACGGTTTAGGTTTTGAGCATAATCTGACGTTTTCGCGACATAACCTGAAGCAGGGGAAATGTTGATGACGTCATCGTTAGGTTAGCCAAGCATAATCCGGTCTGGAGCAGGTTTTGCTTGAGTTATGTCATTTGCATCAGACAGAAATTAGCGTTTTCGCCAACAAAACTGAAGTATCTCCAGTGTATCATACATTTATGTTGGTGGGGATAGGTATATGACGTATAAAGGTTAATTCATCATAAATTAACATAATCTAAACCCAATTCGTGAAAAATCCCTTTAAGTGAAACATAGACCAATTTCGTTCGCGTCGGTAGAATCTACTCCGAGCTGAAATATTATCGAACTTTAATAATGGAGAGTCCGTGTAACACTGCGTCAATATGCAAGCCTAGAGGGCTAAATATTGATATAATCAGCAAATTCAAGCGTATGATAGCTAAATCCTACAATAAATGCAACGCGAATTAGAGTGGTTCTCGAGTCGATATCGACGGAGGGATCCGATGCGCTTTCCACCGGTCGTGTAGTCTATGGTTTAAAACCGGAGTGACATGACATACTTCTAACAAACGTCAATGTTTCATTCCCAAAATGAAAATATTCCGTAATTACCTAAGCAAAACAATATATTATCAAGTATAAATCAACGAGAAAATTACCACAGAATGACCATCAAGTATACAAAAAGTAAGTTATAATTACAGTGTTAGATATCCCTAAATAACCTTAAAATATAACTCGGCATGTCCAAACTCCAATTACTCGGCTAATCTGTAAACAATCTATCACTGTTGTTTTATTTTAGACACAACCCTCCAAGAAAGGCTGAAATGCATTCCAGATGCCCAAAATACTTCGAATCAGCAATTAAAACCCATAATTAGCAAGGTCGAAAACAGTGGATGGCCATCAAGTGTATTATCGAACTGAAATAATGAAACCAAGCCAAATGATTAGAAGAAGGGTTTCTTTCTCCATTTAGAAAGACAGCATAATAGGACAAAACCCAGGGGAAAATACCAATATACAACGAAGCTTTGTGGTTCCAGCTGCAACAATATATCGTGTGTGTGTAAAGTTAATTCGTTCAAAAGAAGGCATGTACATTTGATATATCAAGACATAAATATGAACTATTTGCTTTAGAATACCTAGTTTAATGGATTGGGTTCCATGCTTTTCCAATACTAGTCCTATTGTGGTGATTATCTAATTTTTGTAGTCTACTTTAATAAATAATATGATGTTTGATTCTTTTCCCTCCAGAAATAGATCAATTTTAGTCTACTCTAGTTGACGTAAATTTTTATTTTGATCCTTCGCCATTCCGTCAGAAACCAGGTTTTTGTATAATATGAAATCGTAGCCTGTTACAGTGCGTTCCGCTTCATAAGTTTTTATATCTGTTGAAAACTAAAGATGGCAAAAATTTACAACAAAATATCACTTAAATTACTATAAAAGTATACTACTTTTGTTACCCTTGCAACAATCGAACATTATTTTAACATCTTAAAGTTTATTCATTGAAATAAAATAATTTGATAAGGTCAGATAAAAAAAAACCGGTATAAATCATCTACGGTGAAAGCAACCCCTAAATTCGATCGCTCGTTGCTCGATATTCATTGGAAAAAACATTATAAGTAGAAGAACTTTTTTTGTATAAAATTTTATAAGGAACATTTTTGACAAGAATAAAAATCTTCGGTGCGACTAATTGTTTTTGAGAAAAACGAGAAAAACCACTGCAGTGCGCATTGGGGGTGAAGCTCACACTTTAAACTTAAGAACTCTTCTAGTTTTAAAAAGTCTCCTTTTAGTCCGTATAATCTGAACATATCAAAACTTTATAATTTTTTTTTCTAAATATGCTAATATGTACATAAGAAAGTGCAAGCCGTTACGCTCTATGCAGGTTCACAACTTTGGTTGCAAAAAGGGAAAACTTTTATTATCGATTTTACACCAAAATCGCGATTTTAACCTTGCAGAAGAATATTTTTTTTACCACGAACACTAGTTTTGATTACAGGATGTCTAAAGAAAAAGATTTTTTTTGCCTTGCAAAAATTTTGATTTTACGCAAAAAGCTTATTCTTTATGAAAAATGCGTAAACAGCATTTCATAAATTTAACAATAATTAGAAGCTGCCAAATTATTATCACAAACCTATCTAACCAAAACGTCTAACTTTGTAGTAAACACAATTAAAATGCCTAGCCAATTATTCAACTCTTTTGTCTTGGAATACCATTGCCTACTAAAATATCTCATAACTTCATAATTTTGAACTTTAGGGCGATGGTACTTTTTTTTTTATTTAGATACTAATTTGCGACCACCCGTGATGAAATATGGGTGTGGGGGTTTCAGGGTGTCTCATTAAAAAATAGAACATTTTTCAAAATAACTCAACAATGCAATATTCAATGGTTTATTCGTTTCCATCATTTTAATCAGCGGTCAAAATGTTAATAGATTGCTGATTTAAGCAACCTCGTAAGTCTAATAATAACTGAGCTAGCAATAATGCACTCTCATTTGTCCTTTAAAAACAGAAATCAATTACAAACCTTTTTAAATAACACGAAAGATAAAATAGATACTCTCTCAAAAAGTGATATTTATAAGCTGTCATGCATTTCTTGCGAGTGCACCTACATCGGTAGGACATGTAGCCCATTAAAGATCCGTATCAATGAACATTTTTGAACAGAAACAACTCTGCTTTCGGAGAACATTGCGAAATCATAACCACAACTTCAGTCCTCATTCCTATTCAAAGATCCTGTACAACATGGCGTCCGGTGATGATGATCAGTCTGATTCGGAGAGCGTTAAAAGTGATTGTAGTGGTTTTAACGAAGCCAAAAACTATAAATGTTGTGCGAAGAAAGTTTGTAAAACGTTTTTATGCATAAATTGTGATGAATTATATCATGGAAGTTGTGCTAAAAGGAAAAATCTTAAGTTCTTGAATAAGACTCATGTTGTGTGCTGTCAAAAAAAAAGTAAACAAAGACGATGTTATTAATGTAGATTTAAGTGAAGCCAAGCATGAAAATGCTAAACTGAAGCAAGAGGTAGAGCTATTAAACCGACTAATGGAGGAAATGAGCGATAAAAACCTAATTCTGCTGGAAAGAATTTCCGCTTTGGAAGCCAATCAGAAAACAAGAGTAGTTGGAGTAACTCAAGATGATGTACGAGGGAAAAAGAACACGAGGCCTCCCGCAGTGTTGCCAAGACAACAAGTGTCATATTCCGAAGTTATGCAAAAGGACAGTAGCCCCAACGCACAAGACTACAATCCAAACAATCTACGACAAACGCCAATGCCAAATGTCTCGTTAACTGACTTCAAAATTACATATAATAAAACACAAATTACTTCGCCAAATATAGTTATGTCAAACCAAGGACAGGATTTGCAAACACAAAAAATATCAGTTTCCAATGAAAAATCGGCCATTCAACGGAAAAGGAACAAAGCTGAAAGGAAAATCGGCACAAATAATAATGATGAAATCGGGGATTTTGAGCCCAGCAAGCAGGCTAACCCAAATAAAAAAAATATGGCTGATTCTTTCGAAAGTGAAAAATACAGTGACAGAGGAGATCGATACAAACTATATTAAGAAAAAAAACATCAGCAAAGGCTGAAGATGTAGAAGGAAAAATGTGCAACACAAAATTTGTAAATAAACAAACAAATCAACAAATATGCTTAATGGTGGGAGTCAACATGGAACTGAAGGACATCGTATATGGGGAGAATTTTTGGCCTTCGGGTGTTGGATTTCAACGGTTCAACCTCTCACTTGGTAGAAATTTTTTATCTCGGCAGCAACAAGGGTAACATCCTATAGACCAACAGATGATAAGTTGGTACCCTGTAAGGTAAACAATGAATTTTTATTATTTCACCTAAACTGTCGAAGCATAAATAATAAACTTCTTGAGTTGGATGTGCTACTCAATGAAGTGAATCGAAACATTTTTTGTATATCCGAACACTGGCTAAGTGGCGGTGACATCGAACGTGTGTGCTTGGGAGAATATACTTTGATTTGCCACTCGGAGAGAACAGAGGTCAGAGGTGGGGGCACAAAATATTTGTAAAAAATACTGTACGGTTTGAGCAGATATAAGGCCAATCGAAAAACATTTTGAATTTTGCGTATGTCAGTCTATTTTAAGTAATGTAACATATGTATTTATATGTATTTGTAGGTCACCAACTGGAGACATGGATTTGTTTCTTTCAACAATAACAGAACTTCTAGATGAAATCTATTGCCCTAAAAAACAGTTAATACTTAGTGGGGATTTCGATATTGATTTTGGTAATGAAAATCATCTAACTTTTACTGTATTGCAGCTATTTTCAAGCTATGGTCTGGCCTCACATGTAAATGGTGTAACTAGAGTGGGCACTGCTTCTCGTACACAGATTGACAACGTTTTTAGTGCCTTAAGGGAAGAAGACCTACGCTGTGAAATTTACGTGACCGATGTTTCAGATCACTGTGGTCGAGTTTTGAAATTTCAGACTGGTGGCGCAAAGAGCAAAGTAAAATATACTAGCAAGCGTTTCTTTACAAACGCAAACATAGTTCAATTCATTAACTATCTCAAAGCGGAAACCTGGCAAGAGATCTATTGGGCTGATGGTGTGAATGAGAAATATATGAATTATATGAATATTTTTCATTATTATTTTGATTTATCTTTTCCTCTTTCTTCATCCAGAATTAAAGTTGGCAAGGCTTCATGGGTAACCACTGAAATCAAGAACTATGCGAAGTATATTAAAGATCTTTATGTTTGGTATAAACAAACAAATTCCCAAGCGGTTTACAGACACTACAGGGATGAAAGAGGGGCCTACCGTAGGTTTCTTTCTCAATATCGTACTGGTAGAAATGAGAGCATGATTTGTATTCTGTGAATAAAGTAAAAACAGCATGGAACATTTTTAATAAAGAGACCAATAAAAAGGGATCACGTTCGGATATAACTTTAAAGCTTAACAATAAAAAAATTGAGGACCCCGACACTATTGCTGAATTATTCAGTAAAAAATGTGATATTCTTCTGGGGTCTCAACATAATGTCAATCAAATAAAAAACCAAAATAATTTTCCAACACTGTTTTTGACTCCCGTGGATAGCGGTGAGGTTTTTAGACTACTAATGAGTCTACCAAGCAAATTTTCCGCAGGTCTTGATGAAGTTCCAATTATTGTCTTGAAGCATATATGCCAACCTCTAACAGATATAATAAATCAGTGTTTTGTCATGGGAATTTTTCCCTCATCGCAGCAAAAGTGGTTCCGATTCATAAAGGGGGGGATAAGCTTGATTTGGGAAATTACCGCCCAGTGTCATTGCTGCCCTCAGTGTCCAAGGTCTTTGAGAGAGCAGTTTACAATAGACTTATGCATTTCATAGAGCAACATAGCATCTTTGCCGATCAGCAATATGGTTTCAGACCAAAGAGATCCACACAGTTGGCAATCTACAAGGTCATTTCTTGCATTGTCGAGAATGTTGATAAAAATAAGAAGGTTTCTGGGTTGTTTTTTGATCTCTCAAAGGCCTTTGACACTATTGACCATCAGCAATTGTTCCAAAGGCAACGGAGTTATGGTATAAGGGGAAAATGTGCTTCCTTAATAGATTCTTATCTCTCAAATACAAATCAATGTGTGTCTATAACAAACAATGGTAAGGAGTACATATCTCAAGCTACACAGGTCAATCAGGGAGTGCCCCAGGGTTCCAGTCTGGGGCCTGTTCTCTTTTTACTATATATAAACACTCTGAGTGAAGAACTTGTGACTGGTCTGGTTTCGCAGTATGCCGATGACACATCTGTGGTGCTGTCTGAGCTTGACTTGTCTGACCTTTCAGAGAACTACTCAGTGGTGGCTAACCAAATGCAGAAATGGTGCGAGGGAGGCTGTCTTCGGCCGAACACGGACAAAACAAAGCTTGTCTGCTTTAGCAAACAACAAAATATAACCAATTCCCTTTATGTGCGTTTGAATGGCAGATCAGTTCCAGTTGTGGAGGGTGTGAATTTTTTGGGTGTTCATCTTGACCCAACCCTCAGTTGGAATATACACCTTCAAAAGTTACAATCCAAATTAAATAGTAATTGTGCTTTAATTCGTAGACTCAGGGAAATTTTATCAATAAATTCAATACGACAGTTTTACTATGCCAGTGTATAATCTATTGTTAATTATAGCATCTTGTTTTGGGGAAAGTCTCAGTGGGTACTCGATGTGTTTAAAGCACAAATGCGTATTGTCCGCTGCATCCTTAGGTTGCATCCTAGAGAATCTTGTAGAGGTAATTTTTCTCGGTTGAGGTTCATGACTGTGCCTTCATTGTATTTTTTGTCTCTTGTCATCAGAGCTGTCACCATCAGTGAGATTTAAATCATTTTTGTGATTTAAATACATTTTTTGATTTAAATACTTTGAGTTTAAATATTTATTCTGAAAGTGATTTTTAATTTATGATTTAAATCCTTCTGAAAAGGATCTTTGATTTTTGATTTAAAAATAGTATTTAAATCTTTCTAAAAGGATTTAAATCTTCAAAAAAATTTAAATCCTTAAACAGATTTAGATTTAAAACATTACAAATATTTAAATCATTAAAAAGAGTTTAACTAGAATAAAATACAGCAATAAATACATCCTAAGTGTTTTAGTTATCTGTTTATTTTGTATTTTGTAATGAAAATTGTTTAATGCGTGTTACTTAATTTTCTTTTTTAAATATATATTGGCTATATGGGGAACTTTTGTATTATTGATTTCTTAAAAATATATATTCCCGATAATTTCGATGAAAGTTTCTGCGTCATGAACAAACCCCTTACGAAGCAATCACTCTGTAAAAAGCAAGCAAAATACCATAAAAAAACCTAGTTAAAAAGTAAAATAGATTTTTTTGCAAGAAAAATATTTCTAGGAAAAATTCAAATCAAAAATATAAAAAAAAAATTAAAATAATAGGATTTTGTCAAATTTCAAGTTGATTTTATCAAAAGGTAATAATTGTCAAAAAAAAATAAAGTTTGTTTTTTAATGGAATTTTTGACACATTGTCAAAAATTTAAAAGCTGCTAGCATGCACACAGTAAACTATTTTGTATGTTTGATGTTGTTAGTGTTTTAATTTTAATTAATATAATCGACTACCATAATAAGATGTTCAAAGTTACCAATTATGTGAATGCTAACGGCTTTTAAACATTCGACAATGTGTCAAAAATTCCATTAAAAAAAACAAGGTTTTAATACATTTTAATTTGGTTTTTGTATGTTATTTCGACGTACCTATTTAAGATTGCATTGTTTTTTAAAATTTAGATGGTGACGTCACACTTTTGATTTTTTTCACTTAATTTATATAAATAACATTTTGATTACGCTCTCAATTCGTTGTACATAACCAACCAAATGATTTCAATATTTTTTACATTTTAGATCATTTTAGGAAGTTTTCAAACGATTTAGATTTTAAAAAAGATTTAAATCTTTTGAAAAGATTTAAATATTTCCGAAAATGATTTAAAATGTAAAAAAGATTTGAATATAAAAAAAGATTTATTATTTAAATCTTTCTTTATATACAAAACGATCTTTAATTTAAATCGTTTATCCAAATGAAAAGTATCTTTGATCTTTGATTTAAATCATTTTTTAAATGATCTTAAACAGCTCTGATTGTCATGTTTGTGAAGAGATTCCCAGGAGACTTTCAACAAAACCATGGTAATTATTCAGAGAGTATGTCGGTTGTTACCAGGGGTAGGGACCACCTTAGCATACCCACTCACTCATCAGCATTTTTCAGGAGGGGTCCCCATTACATGTGTGTCAAGACCTTTAATTTATTGCCCCATCGGCTAAGGGCAATAGAAGATCTAGAAAAATTTAAGAATGAGACTACAGTCTTTTTGTTGGAAAAGTGCCTGTACTTATTTAACTTTGAAACTGAACTCTAGTCAAAACTATATGTACTTTCATTTTGACTATGGCCTACAATTTCAAATTATTTATATTTTAATGTAAATTATAAGGATAGTCTCAACTATTTGTGTGATGATATTATGTGAAATGTTTTCATTCTGTTGATTGTTTTTGAGTAGTGTACCTTTAAGTATTCTTGTTTTAAAACACTAAGAACCTCGCTAAGAACTCTATAATTAGGACTCTATCAGTCATATCATTTACAGTTGGTGACGTTGCTGTGTCTTTGAGTGAGATTTTGCTGGCAATGAAATTTATTTATTTTTTATTTTTTTTTTAACATTTCATCAAAAAACTTGAATAGGTTAGATTTCATAGAGGACATCGAGATCCACAGCGAGCTTCGTACAAATAACCATTGCCTCAATACTCAGGTATAACAGATCAAACATTCCATTACACAGAAGGCTTCTTGACTGAATTCATTTTTCGCCCATACATTTGGAGGTAAGGAAGGTCGCTTGATCAAGCATTTTCATTTTCAATAATTTCTTCAATTTTTACTACAGTAATGTAATTTAATTTTTTTATTTGTTAGAGTTGAGTTAGCCCAGGCTAAGGTCATCCTTTTTTTTCTCTCTTCATTCTAATTTCATCTACTTCCTTCATTTCTTTTATTTTCAAGTTGAGTTAGCTTAGACTAATTTCATCCCTTTAAGTTAGTCCTCTATGAGTTGAGTTAGCTCAGGCTATTTTCATCTCCCTTCTTTTCTTTTCTATCCGTCGAGTTGAGTTAGCTCAGGCTAACCTCATCTCTAAGTTAGTCCTCTATTTTCACTTGATTAAGTACTTTCCTTCCAAACCAACTTTCAAGCCACCACTTAAGCAGTCAACTGAATTTTCAAGTATTCATTTGCAGATTGGGCACTCAATACATATTATGGCATTTGGTTGGTCTCATCTAGCATAGTAGCAACTCCTTTTGTACTTTAGGTTAACTTTAGACCATTACAGTAATTTTATTTAATTTTATCTCTCAACTTAATACTTGTTAACTCTTAAAATTCAAAATTACCGCCGTTTTTTGGCGTATAAGCGTCATCAGTCTGCTTGTCAAGACTGTCAGTAGCGATACATTTGATGTGTCATCCAAAAGCGTAGGTCTTGGTACCATGCTTTTATTTTAATTTGTTCAGTTAATGATTTTAATCTAAATTATGTGAACCATTTTCTCAAAAATGTGACGTACGATGTGTGAAATTTAATTGTGACCATTGTCGATTTGTGTTGTTTATTTGCTTCCATGGATATGTCCTTTTTCCACTGACAAGTAAGTAAAAGAGTCCACCATTTTCCTGCTTTTTTACGCACAAAAGTGAATTAAAAATCATCATTCTTAATTAATAACTTTAGTTAACCCCTTTTTATAATAAAAAATTCTAAAAAATACCAACAAATTTATAATTGAACGTGACAGTGTTCATCTCATAATTTTGTATCAAAAATAACCATTGCCTCAACTCGACAACATTCTTTGACTCTCCACTGACAGGGGGTTCTTTTACTTACTTTCAGGTAACACTGATGATGGCTACGGCGCTCTGTTACGATCTTTATAGATTATTAACTTTGCATGATATACAAAAATTTATTTAAGTTCTCTCGACTCAATAATAGGAATAAATTTTAAAGATAAATGCTTTTAAAAACTTACCACTATTATTCGATGTACTGGTGCATCCCTCATAACTGATGGATATTGCTAGAATAAAGCATATAATAGTTATTTACCTAACAATTGCAGAAAGCCTTATTTTTCCGTATGAGAATGCAGCTGAAAGGACGACATGTAGTGAAGTTCGGTCAACAATTTTAGTTGGGTTTTCGGTTTTAAACAGTGTTTGTAAAATGGCAAATTCTGGCCCATTAGAACAAAAAATAGAAACAATTTTTACGCATAATTTTCAAGAGACTGAAAAAATCTCTAATAGTCGTTTTCCAGATCGCCCTATCTGTAATAAATATCTTAGGTAGCTTGTTATAGTAACAGGTAGCGTGAATAAGAAAACCACATAGTCATCACATATCCCGGAAGAAAAACAAATTGATACGATTAGTGAAATCGTAGTTGATCCCCAATAATATATTTCCCATGTCGCGAATGTTTTTGAACTGTCTTCGTCTGCTGCGTGGAGAGGTTTGAAAACTAATAAATTTCACCCCTACCAGGTCCAAATGGTACATCAGTTAACCAAAAAATAACCCAGACAAGAGAATAGAATTTTGCGAAATAATAGCGGAACATCCTACCTATTCCCACAACATCTGATTCAGTGACGAATTTACATTCTTTTTAAATGGTACAATTCATAGACAAAATTGTCGATTGGAGTGACACCAATCCGCAGGTTTTTCATGAGACCCCACAAAAATAATGTTTGGCTGAGATATGAGGAAACCACATCGTGGAACCTTTATTCATCGAACAAAGTTTAACAGGATAATTGTATTTGTATATGCAGGGAAATGCCATCTATCTTGCTTCTGTTGACTCAAACATTTCTATCATGTTGCTTAACATACAGTCTGTACGTTGTAAGATTAATGAATTGTACATTTTTATAGCCAGCTTGAACTATCCTACTATACTACTTTTGACTGAACATTGGTTGAATATAGATGAACCATTATGTATCCCTGGATATACTGTAATTTCCAGGTTTTGGCGGTTAATTTTCGGCCCATTAGGTAATTAATGACTCGTTTTCTGATAGGTTATATCCAGGAACGACGGATTGGGAACAGTATTGTGATAGTAGGTAGGATTTGGAGTTTAATGGTAAATTAGATCAATGTTTTGCTCCACTAACCTGTAAAGCCAGTGTCCACTCCTGTCGGAAGTACCACGCCCGTTCGCGTGTGTTTCGTTAATATCCCCCAACAGGAGTGTCTTCCTGCCGCCCGGCAGGTAGTAGCACAAGAACATCTTCGTTCAGGAGGCGTAGACCCAGAGGTGAATACGCGCCGACTATCCGCAGGCCACCGTCAAGCTCCAAAGCTACATGCTCTATGGCTGTCTTCAGACCGAGGACGCGCTTATAACGGACTGACCTGCGAATCAGACAGGCCACTCCTCCTCCGCGTCGATCTGGCCTATCAGATCTCAGTACATGCCGATCGTGAAATTTTTGAATTCTCCGAGTTTGGAGCGAATACCATTACAGTTCCAGCACAGAACGTTAATAATCATTGAAATAATTATATGTTGTACCCGTTAAAGTCCTCAGAGAAGAACCTCATCGAGGCCTGTAAGACCTCGAACTTGTTCCCCTGACAGGACTCAATCAATGAGACGTAATCGCTCAGTTCATTAAAGTTTACTAGGCTATTGACACGATTTACAGCAATTTGCAGGCTATTCATGCTATTAATAAGTTATTTGCATGTATGGATTGTGACTTTACTTGAGAAAGAGAGTTGGAATTATTGTTACGGTTGGCTTGACTCTGTTTATGGCTAACCTGTGTGTTTTTAGGCGCGTTTTGTGGCTGCCCTCTTTTCTGTAGGGCGGGAAATTGCTGCTGGTACTGCCTCGCTGCCTCTCCTTATGTACTAGCTTTCTTTTTTCCTTGCCAAGCAGGGTTGATAGGGGATGATGCTGGTATGTACTATTTTTTCGTTTGAGGGCTTGTAGTTTGAATTTGCTGCATTTTAATCAAGTACACATGACATAGGACGCTAATAGACCTGTGTTCGCCAAAACAGTAAGCGCATTTTATTGTGTCATTGCTGCACTCAGTGATTTGGTGCGGCCCGACACACTTAGAACAGGCCCATTTTCTTTGTCAATAGGTCATCGAATGTCATCTTTTGTATTGAATTATTGTTTTTGTTGCGCGGCGATTTTACCATGAAATACGAACATTCTTGATTTAGCTTTCGCAAGGTGACTGTGGTTTCTAGGACAACTAAATAGAGGGGAACTCTTGTTTTCTTCATTGATTGCGTCAGCCATGATATTCTGTTAAAAAAGTTAAACATCTACGGCTTCCAGGGTACCGAACTGAAATTCTTTGACTCTTACCTAAGTTTTAGATTCCAGGTGGTGACTGTGGACGGGAGGGTGTCTCAGAGGAGATATATTTCCAGTGGCATCCCTCAGGGATCCGTTTTGGGACCCTTACTCTTTATCATTCACATTAATGATCTTATGAGTCTGGATATTACCGGCTTGTTTACAGTCTTTGCCGACGACAGCACAGTCATTTGGAGTCATGAGGACCCTGTGGTACTACACGACTTGGTCTCCACGGATCTAAAGAAAATCAAAAACTGGTGCGATTCTAATTTGCTGTCCTTGAATCTTTCCAAGACACATATGATAACTTTTAGAAAAGTCAATCTTCCCGACATCTCACTTTCGCATCATACATTGGGCTCGGTGAGCTCTTCCAAATTTCTTGGTCTTAAACTCGACTGCAGCCTGAAGTTTGACAAACATTGACAAATCTCGTCGGGTTGTTACAGTGTAAGAGCCATTGCATCTAAACTGGGCAAATCAGCCGCTAGAATGACATATTTCGCTTTGGTTGAATTCCACCTGCGCTACTGTATTCCATTCTGGGGCTGCTGTAGTAATCTATTATTTCAGTCAGCCTTCGTCATGCAGAAAAGAGCTGTTCGTTTCCTTTGTGGTGTACATCCTAGAGGTCACTGCCGACCTTTGTTTATATCAAATAAAATCTTAACCTTGCCTAGTCTATTCATTTTGGAAACCGTATGCTTTATCCACAAATAACACCTCTCACATTTCCCAAAGGGAAGTGGTCACTGTGATACCCGACAGTCTGATGACTTGAGATTGTCCATCCCGCGTCTTACTCTTGTTCAGAACTCCTTGATCTACAGGGGACTTAAAATGTATAATCATACACCTATTGATATACGCAATATGAATCTAAAAAGATTCAGAGCCCGATGTAAGGTTGTTTTTCCTGAATTGACGTTCTGTTCTATTCAGTCTTACTTTGACCATAAATTTTGACGTGAGGTCTGTGTTGTAGCTTCTGTTTGAGTGTTTATTGAGGTCATTGTGTGCGTTTTAGCATTAAGGTCATTGTATTGTTTTATAGCTTAGACCTGCTTTATTGTCTCATATTTTAGTTTTAGCAAATTTTATTTTGAGATAAATTACAATACTATCTAGGGGTTTTAAGCAGATGCAACGGGACAATATGATTCAATCCGATAGTGAACGAACACCATTGATCGAAAATGCCAACACAAGGGCTTCTAAATTTAACAGACCCGCACCTATCAAGGGTACAAATGAAGACTCAGCCATGCTAAAAACAGCACCAAAGATGGCTTTCCTCTTCCTTTCGGGACTGGCTTCAGAAGTAAGTGAAAGTCTTATTTTAAATCTCGAAAACAATAATTTGGGGATAAACTGCCGATGTGAAAAAATCAAAACTAAGAAGGACAAGTATCGTGCGTATTTTAGGCTGATTCTTTCCTACAGTGAATGTGATAAATACTTATGTTCAACGCTATGGCGTAAAGGGGTCATTGTAAACCATTTTAGAACAAGTAACCAACAATGCAAAGCAAAACGTAAGGGATATGCACATCAACGTTAAGTCATTGAAACATAGCGTAAGTGAGGTTGAATCTTTCAATGCTGACAAGAATGTTGACATATGGTGCGTCACAGAGCACTGGTTGAGGGAAGAGGAAGTAAAAGTTCTTTATGTTCAAAAATATAAAGTAGCAGCTTATTCGGCCAGGCGGCAGTGCGCTGGTGGAGGAGCCATAATTTTGGTCAGGAACTGTTTGGAAATATCTTTTATTATTGTAAATTCATCTCGTAATATTGATATATGTATTGAGTATTGTTCTGTTTATTTGCCTCATTTTAATTTATATGTTTTAGCCTTTTACCGTTCACCCTTGGGGCACTTTGACACCTTCTTGGGGGCGGTTAAGGAGATTCTAGCCGAATTTAAATCCGATGTAAATCTAATGGTCGCAGGTGATTCTAATGTTTACTTTAATACAGGACAGGCCGAAGCAGCTCGCTTGTGCGGCTCGTTGATGAGTTTTGGCCTGGAACAAACAGTATTTGAACCAACACGACTGGACAATTGTCTGGGCAACATCTTTGTGAGCTCTGACATGGATGTATGCTCTGTGAGTGTAGCTGATGTGAATATATCTGATCATAGGTCGCAAATGGTGGAGTGTATGATACCGATAACAGAGGGTGGCTTCACTCAGTCTCGAAAGGTATGTAGACCGATAACGGGGTCTTAACAAATTCTATAATATTGTAGATAATTTGTCATGGGAATTTGACAGTGATGTTAATGAGTGTTTTGAGAATTTAACAACATTGCTGGAAGATGCATACCAGCAAGCATTCCCAGAAAAATCCTATATTGTTCGGTCTGACCACTCCTATACCAACTGGTTTAGTGATGAGCTTAAAGCGATGAGGGAGCATCTGAACTTTTTAGGAGAGCTAAAACGTCAATATAACTTTATAGGAATCGAACAAGAATTTAGAGAATATAGAAAGCTCTACCAAGATGCTATAAAAAAGGCTAAAATAAGGGCAAATGACAACCTTATTAGCTCTTCTCAAAATCCGCCTAAAACCATGTGGCAGATAATAAACAAGCATCGAGGCAAGAGTAGGGAGAGAGTTGATCACAAAAATAACTTAACACCAGATGGTTTTAATAATTTTTTCTTCAGTGTCGCCCAGAATATAGTACAGGGTATTCCAATTTCAACTAATAATCCCATGGACTATCTTGGCTATCTCTGTTTCTCTGAGGTAACCTTTAACGAAGTCAGGGATATAATTGGTAACCTAAAAAATAAGCAGAGCCGTGACATTTATGGCTGAAATGTAAAATTAATCAAAACAATCAAAAACTGTATTATCATTCCCTTGACTCGCCTAATCAATTTTTGTTTTCGACACAACATCTTTCCAGAAGTTCTCAAAATGGCTATTGTGGTACCAATTTTCAAGAAGGGCGACCCCTCATTGCCTGAAAATTATAGGCCGATATTGCTTCTGCCTAAAATTCTAGAGAAGTGCATGGCCATTAAAATTATAAACTTCTTTGGAACAAATGGTCTATTCTTCCAATGCCAATTCGGCTTCAGAGAAAATAAGAGCACTATCCTAGGTATCATAAATCTTGTTTCGGATATAATAGAGGCATTTGCAGTACAACTCAGTTTTGCTGTGTGATCTCAGCAAGGCCTTTGACTGTTGCATAGTATCCTTCTTCAAAAACTCAGCTATTATCACTTTAGTCCGAATAGAATCAAACTTGTTGAGTCTTACCTTCGGTGCAGGTGTCAATTGGTAGGGGTTGCTGGTGTGACATCAGCGAAGAGTTGTATTAATATTGTAGTACCACTAGGCCCGGTCCTTGGCCCCATTCTCTTTTTAATATATATAAATGATCTTCCTAGAGGGGAGACTCTTGCAAAAATCACACACTTTGCTGATGACACAACGGTTTCTCGTGCTGCAAATACTTACGAGGATTCATTGAGAGGGTCGATGGCGGCACAGAAGAGGGCTGAGAACTGGTTTTGCTCAAACAGGCTGCTTCTAAATGCCGACAAGACAAGCCGGGTAATATTCTCTATGAGAGACTTATCAGGCGTCGAGAATACCTCAGAGGTGCGCTTTCTGGGAGTGGTTTTAGATCCAAAGCTGCAGTGGGATAAACATATTAATGCTCTTGCGAGGAAACTCAGCAGGGGGCTTTATGTGCTCCGAAACCTATATAAGTGTGTCTCAACTGATATATTACGAACTGCATATTTTGCTGTTTTTTATACCCATATCTCATATGCGATTCTTGCATGGGGACACTCCGTCGAGGTGCACGGGGTGTTTAGTCTGCAAAGAAGGGCAGTGAGAGTGATGTCTGGTTTGGGTTACAGGGATGACTGCAGGAGTGTGTATGTTGGTCTTGGTCTGCTGACTGTGCCTTGTTTATACGTGTTGGAGTGTCTGTTCTATGTTAAGCAGTATGAGGGTCAGTTTCGAGCTCATGAAGATGTCCATGACCACGACACTCGTTCAAGACACAATTTGGTACCTGCATGTTGGCGTCTAAGAAGGTGTCAGGATGGTCCAGGCTACTGGGCTATAAAATTTTATGTTTTACCAGATTGTGTTATTAGTACGCTGTGAGTGATCCATCCTGAACAGTGGTGTTTTAATTTTTAAATTTTGTTTATTGCCTTTTGTGACGTAAACATGTGTTTTTATTATTTTATTGGTTTATTTATTAATATGTATTCTTGCAATTTTTTTTAGACATTTTTTGTAACTCTTGCTGACGTATGTAAGCCTGTGCATTGACATGAATAAAGTATTGAGTATTGAGCATAGATGTAAGTTCTACCAGCTTTGTCAATAAGAATTTTCATTTCTTATGTAGTTCTTGGACAATAAAGCATGTTTTCAATTCAATTCGATCCCCTTATTACCGAAATGATTGAAGATAATCCAAAAGAGCTAGATATGGAAATTATATTCCCACAGGATGGAGTTCCTCCGCATTTTTCCAGAAATGTGAGTAACTAAATACTAATTTCCATGGTCGTTGGATGCGTCGTCGAGACCTTACGGAATGGCCGGCTCGGTCACCCGATTAGATTCCGTTACATTTATTTTTATGGGTGTATTTGAAAAAGTTTGAGGTGGAACCTGCTTCCATTTTGGATTTACGTCAAAGGATAACAAACGTTTTCCATAATATTGACATCAATGTATTTGAGAATGTCCGTCGCGAAATCTCAGACACAGTTTTTATTTGTCAAGAAATACAGGGCCTTAATTTTCAACATCTTTTGAAGTGAATGCGTAAGATTTTTTTTCTATCCATAAGATTAAAAATGCAGCCATTTTGCATTGAGTGAAGACACTGACTTAATATTTTTGAATTATAAAGTACTCGCTTAGCACAAGCCACCCCTACCCAATTAAAGCTTTATGGCTGCTAGGCGCCATTTTGATTTCTTTATTTTATCTTCTGGGTGTATCCCTGACATCTGGAAAAAAGCCCTCGTGACTCCAATGCCCAAAGTGAACAATCCAACCAATATTAATGAACTAAGGCCTATTAGTATTTTGCCAACTTGATCTAAATTAATTGAAGAAATTGTGAAAGGTCAATTGCTTGATTATTTATTAGGCAGAAACATTATCCCAAAATTTCAGTCTGACTTTAGACCATATTATAGCTGTACGGCAGCTCTTTTAAAAATAACAACAGATATTGCCCTATCTCTGGATAATGGAAATTGTTGTCCCTCTGTTTTGATAGAAATGACAAAAGCCTTTGACACTCTCAATATAGAACTCTTAATGGCAAAACTAAAGCACTATAATATTGAGGTCAATGGGTGCTTTAAAAGCTTCACAACACTGCTCACAGACTAGTGATGAGGGTATGGTAATTTCTGAGTGGAGAACTGTAGCCCGAGGGGTCCCGCAAGGGTCAGTGTTGGGACCACTCTCTTCATAGTGTTTGTGGCTGACTTAGTTCAGAAAATAAATAACTGCAGGTATCACATGTATGCGGATGATTTGCAAATCTATCTGTCGTCATTGATTGGTCGCCTGCCTGAGGCTTTGGGTTTGATTAATGCTGACTTACAGCGGATCTCTGATTGGGCTGACAAAAACTCACTTTTTATTAATTCAGGTAAAACACAGACAATCTTGTTTTCAAGAACTGATATTAACTTGAATAATATAGCACCAAATAAATTAAATATTAATGGTGTTCAACTGGAATGGGTAGATCAAGTAAAAAACCTGGGCCTTTGTATGGATAATCGAATGTCATTTAATGCGCATGTAAATAAGATTTGTCAACAATCATATTATAAATTAAAGTCATTATATGAGTTTAGGGATATTTTGCCCGCTAGTACAAAAAAAATCCTTACAGAGAGTCTAGTGCTTAGTGTTGCTGGATACTTGAATATTGTATATGGTCCTTTTTTAACTGAACAAAACAAATATAAAATCCAGAAAATTCAAAACTCCTGTGTGCTATTTACTAGAAATTTGTCACGAAAGGCTCATGTAAGTGAGCATGTAAAGCAGGTTTATAGTCTTAATATGGCACAAAGAAGATTTTTGGGTATAAGCTGTACTGTATATAAATTGCTTAATTTTTATGAACCAGAATATCTATAAGAGTTTCTTATTCAAAGGGGAGATACACCTAACGTAAATATTCGCTATAAGGACACACTGCAGGCAATACCCCAGCATAAAACTGAATTTCTTAAAGGTTCTTTCATATATACTTCTGCTTGTATTAAAGATTTAGGCATAGCGTCTTTTAAGTCTAATGTTAGAACATTTTTGGAGACTAGTGATAGATTAATACGGGTGTGATTCTGGTATTTTTGTTTTTTGTAAGTTTGCTTTAATGTTTGTGTGGTTATTAAAATACGCCTAGCGGTACTTTCCACCTTTGTATGGTTTATATGTTGCATACAATAAAGTTTATTTTATTTAATTGTTTTATTTTATTTTTTATTTATCAATTAACACTTAAACATATGATTTATGTAACCATTACTCGATCTCAACTTTCAATTTCTTAATTTGATTCATATTAAAAATAAGGGGGGGTTGGGTTATTAAATGAAAGCACTGCAAACTAAATAATTGAGAGACGCCTATGCAAATCTGTCTCTATTTCCAATTGTTTTCCAAATTGTCGTTTAAGCAGTTGAAACTAGGGCTATCGAATATTCGACTATTCTAAATTCGTATTTTTTTAGTTAAAAAATTCGGCTATTGGAATATTCGACTATTCGACTATTCGACTAAGCGGTTATTGGTTGTATGTTAGAATATTCGACTATTTAACTACCCGAATATTCGACTATTCAAAGGTTGGAATGTGAAACTGTTTATCGCACAAAATAGATATAAGGTTTTTTTGTTCGAAATTTAAAGTTATATATTTTTTTTTAAATTTGCTGTTTGAAAAAATTAATTTTCGAAATTATTTTGACTATGAAAGTCATGGTTTCGTAGTTTTTAAGCAGTCAATCAAGCAACAAATTCCAAATTCGCATCGTAAACCGTATTTTACTATTTTTGCGGGAAGCAGATACTTTTATCAAGAAAGCTTTTTGTCGAAAAATTAAATTTTTAGTCCATTATTTGTCCCCTAACTCTTGGGCCCTCTATCCGTGTATGTATGTATAGGGATGCACGATATTTCCGATACATCGAAAATATCGATATATCGAAACTTTAATATCAATATTTTGGCTTCGATGGATTTTAAATCGATATTATCGTACATCGGTATATTGTGACAACGATATACGATATATCGATGGATCCATCACAACGCGATAGTTACCCGCAATGGCGCAATTACTCAGTTTACGCTTTTTGTTTTTTCCATCTATGACTCAATTTCCAAGAATACAGTCATAGATAAATATATATAAGGGCGAAAATACAGTGGCTTTAAGGCACAATACCCAAGAACCACTATCAGTATCGCCATCTATTGGATCCCAAAAAAAACGTTTCTGGCATTGTTTTCCTCTAGTTTTTTTACAAACTTGTTCTGTTATTCATTTTTTTTTCCACGTTAAATTATGTTTTACAGTGCATTTAATTAAAAGTAGCTATATTGACGAATTTATTAGTTTATTAATTAAAACAAACATTCTAAGAACGCCGTTGTAAATGCATTCAGATCTATCTGCCATCTCTTGATAAATGGTTTTAGCGAATAGCTCTCACCATTTACAACTTAAAAAGACAATGCCAGCTTAGTTGAGGTAAAGCATCAAACATGTCGCAACTGTATTCGCAGATTCTTTTATCGGGTGGTTCCTCTGCCTCATCCTCAGAATATTTATATTTTACTTTTATATACCTAATTGTTATCGTTCAATTAGTCTGTTCCTTTTATGTTATCCTGCTCTTTGTTCTTATTGTTCTTAAAAATGTGGCGTGTTTTAGTAATTTCGGTGTTTAGTGATTGATATGGCTCCAAGCGCTTTGTGGAAGTATTTCACAAAACTTTGGCAAAATGCAATTTCTGTGGCAAAAAAATTCAAACATCGAGCAGTACAAGTAATTTGTCAAGTCAAGTTGGCTTAAATATTTATTATTTACAAGATATAAGTATATGATAGATGATAATTATGATATTATGTAAAATGTAGAAAGCTTAAATAACAATAACAAAAATACAAAACTCGACACAGAATCGGCGTCAAAATCTTCCCCAAAGTCCTTAAAAAGTCCACCGAGCGGGGAACTGTGGTACCGGTTAAGGACAAATCTAATGTCAATAAACCAACGGAAGAAGCCAATAATAACAAAAGACCAATATCTGTTTAATCGGAAACTATCCAGGAAGTGGGAGAGCCTTGGATCTTGGTCAAGAACAAGAAAAAAGGTAAAAATTCTCATTCTTTTGCACTCCGTCCTACGCGAAAAATAGGTACTAATACTAATGAATCAACATTGAAAATGGCCCAAGTTTGCAAAATAAAAAGAGTCTGGTTATATGTATCAGGTTTTGAACCAAGTACTAGAGAACTTGATATCATTGAGTTCCTCAACAGTCATAGTATGGGTGAAAATTGTATTTGTAACAACATGTCTACTACAAATGCAAAAATAAAAAGTTTCTTCAGACTGGGCGTACCGGAGGATAAGCATTATGAAGTAATGGCATCTGAGCTGTGACCGGAAGGCACCTTGATCAACCATTTTCAGAATTTACAGAGAAACCAGGGTTCCACAAGGAGACAAATAAACAAGCCAACATAATCCGCTTGTTTCATATTAATATTCAATCAGTCCGGCAGAAAATGAATGAACTAGAAGCTTTCATTGAGGATTTGAATACTGACATTATTTGCCTCAGTGAATATTGGTTATGTGAATCTGAAGTGCAGGGGCTTCAGCTTCAGCCAAACATAAATTGGCCACCTGTATCTGCCGAAAAGATCATCGAGGAGGAGGCGCTGCAATATTGCTTCATAAAAATTATGATTTTACAGTTGTAAATGAACTCAATGCTATGTCGGTTGAAATGTCAATTGAAATATGTTGTATATATTTAAAGAAACTTAAACTTTATATAATATCACTTTACCGATCACCATCTGGTTCATTTCAGGTGTTCTTGGATGCTGTTGAGGGGGCTCTCGGCTTTGTTCGGGGGAGACGGTCATGCCCTTATGGCGGGAGATTTTAATGTTTATTTTGGAAGTGAATCGGAAAATAGTAAGGCTTTCTGTAGTCTTATTAACTCTTTTGGTCTATTTAAGATGATTAATGTACCAACTCGTCAGAGTCGTTGCCTTTACAATGTTTTCAATGATCTGGAGGAAAGGAACTACTGGGTCTCTGTGGTTGATTCTGCTCTATCTGATCACCTTGGTCAACTTGTGAAATTCCAACTTCCTCATAAAAAAGGTAAGCCTGCATATTCTAAGACAGTCTGTAGACCAATTTGGATGGAAGGTAAAATGGCATTTTATTCATTTGTCGAACAATTGGATTGGGAATTTCTTAAGTGTAGCTCCTTGACTGTGGATGAAAAATTTACTCTCCTTCAAGACTCCTTGACGGATGCATTTCTTGCTTCTTTTCCAGAGAGAACCTATCACAAAAGGAACGATCAGAATTGCACTATTAATTGGTTTACTGATGAGGTAAAATCATCGAGGGAAGTTCTTCATTTTTTGAAGGATTTATATAACCAAACTCCTTCTGATGCTCTAAAAATCCAAATAAATGAATATAAAAAAAGGTATCATTCTGTTCTTAAAGAGGCCAAAATTGCTTCCAATGACAACCTCATTGGTAACTCTACAAACCCAATTAAATGTATGTGGAATATCATTAATGAGTATCGTGGAGTTATAAATGATGATCCAAAATATGATGTTTCACCTGATGATTTTAATAACTTCTTTGTCAAATAGCTCCTGATTTGCAAAGTCAATTGAATGGTTCTAATCTTGATCCAGTTGATTTTCGGAACATACAACAGATGGAAGAGTTCTAGTTTCAATGACATACGAGACATTATTACCAATAATCTAAAGAATAAAAAAGCAGGGATATCTTTGGCCTGACCACTGAGCTCATAAGAGCATCAAAAACATTATTCTTATACCCCTAACAAAACTCATCAATTCCTGCATCAGAGCAGGTGTTTTTCAGTCAGTCCTTAAGAGAGCCATTGTGGTACCAATTCATAAAAAGGGTGCTACAACTGATCCTAGTAACTTTAGACCTATATCATTACTTCCTGTTTTGTCAAAGGTTTTCGAGAAGTTTATGGCCTTTCGTATAGTTAGTTTCTTAGAGGCTCACAATCTACTAAAACCCCAACAGTTTGGCTTTAGGAAGGGAGGTAGTACAACTTTGGCCGTTTTGAATCTTGTGTCGCAAATTGAGGAGGTGTTTGAGGGTAGGGGATACTTGTCGGCTGCATTTTGTGATTAAGCAAAGCCTTCGATTGTGTTCACCATGAATTGCTCTTACAAAAACTGTGTAAATACAAATTTGATGAAATCAGTGTACATCTTTTATCTAGTTATCTAACCGGCCGATTCCACGTTGTGAATGTTGGTGGTGTGAGGTCATCAGAGAGAGAGGTAAAGGTGGGGGTACCACAGGGCTCAATACTGGGCCCTCTATTATTTCTAATTTACATCAATGATTTGCCTGACATTGACCGCATTAACAAATATACACTCTTTGCGGATGATACCACCATATCCAGCACTGGTCTAAAGGTTGATGTGGCAGATGCAGTCTCGGGTGAGGCACTTAATACTGCAGTGGATTGGTTCACATCAAACCGGCTCTTTTTGAATATCCAAAAAACCCAGAAAATTATATTTTCTATGAGACAGCTTCCTACTGAGTGTGAAGGTTTGTATGTGGAGTTCCTTGGGGTGCACCTGGATGCATGACTGCAATGGGGGTTTCATACTGACTGCATTTCAGCTAAGTTAAGCTGTAACATATTTCTTTTGCGTAGGCTCTCTGATAACGTTTCTAGTTCAATTCTATTGCAGGCTTATTTCTCTCTTTGTCATTCGCACATTGCGTATGCCATATTAATTTGGGGACATGCACCTGGAGCCATAAATGTTTTTCGAGTACAAAGACGGGCAGTAAGGGTTGTGGGGGGGGGGGGGTTACAGTACAGAGAGGATTGCCATTCTGCATTTGTCTCTCTTCGGATATTAACGTTACCGTCTATTTTCATTTTAGAGTGCCTGTTATTTGTGCAAACTAGGCTTAACCAACTAGTTAGACATTCCGACTTTCATAATCATGACACTCGTAGGAGACATGACTTGGTGTTCACTTACAGACGTCTTGAGAGGTGTAGGGATGGTCCCGGCTGTTTGTCTCTGATTTTTTATAATACGCTTCCCCAAGTTGTCAGGGAGCTCCCCCTTGCAGCATTCAAGAGGACAGTAAAAAATTTTCTTATCATTTCTATAGCATTGACGAATATTTAAATTTTAATTTTGATGTGTCATATTTTTAAACTTTATTGTCTAACTTTTGTACTTAGTCCAGGCCAGTTATGTTATGCTAGTTTGTTATATTTTACTTGTTCTCAAATTTTAAACTCTTTTGAATGTTTGTCAACTGTTTTAGTTGTAAGTTTTAGTAATTTTTCATTTTACTGACGTGTGCAAATACTCTTTTGTATATTGGCACTAATAAAAAAATGAAATGAAAATATATATATAATATTTTTTACGATACATCTATGTAATTTGTTCGATATTTTCGATGTATCGATGGTTAAGAAGCGATATTTTTTACATATCGATGTTTAAGTATTCGATACATCGATATTCGATATATCCATGTTTATGAAATTTTGTGCATCCCTATATGTAGATGTATGTAGTAACATGTGCTTTGTTTTCAAATATAAATTAGGGCTTGAAATTGTATTCGAATAATTCAATATTCTAAATTTAAATTCGATTTTTTTGTTACTTAAAAAACTCGACAATTCGATTATTGGACTGTTTGAATATTCGACTATTCAAATAGATATTCAGAATTATTCGACTATTCGAATAAAATACCAAACGAGTATTCGAATACTTATATTTCAAAAGTTCCGAGCCCTAGTTGAAATTCGAACTGTTCAAATAACCTGCATACGAAACATCTGGTTGAGTTTTCTCGACTCAAGTACCAATATTAATGTTAAATACTTAAAAATACCTTACAAATGCAGCAGGACTATTTGAATATTCGACTATTCAAATAGACATTCGAATTATTCGACTATTCGAATAAAATACCAAACGAGTATTCGAATACTTATATTTTAAAAATTCCGAGCCTTGGTTGAAATTTGAACTGTTCAAACAACCTGCATACGAAACATTCGGTTGAGTTTTCTCGACTCAAGTACCAATATTAATGTTAAATACTTAAATATAACTTACAAATGCAGCAGAACTATTTGAATATTCGACTATTCAAA